>SJJU01004761.1:0-12525 GCA_012932125.1 Conopomorpha cramerella
TGCAATCAAGAATATATTTTACAAAAACTGAATTCATTCATAATTTATTAAAAATGTGGTGATAAGTCATTGATACAGGCATGGGGAATTAGGTAGGAGACCAATTCAGAAGATTAGATTTGGTTTAAATAAATTAGACTTTTTTAGAGCTAAAATGTTCTTGATACCTAGACGCTTTTGATGTGTGTATTTCAATGTTTATTTAATATTTTAGGAAAATAAAATTCAACGGTACAAGGCAATTTGTCTGAACTGGGGCCATACCGTAACATCTATAAGTACAATAATATTATCTACGTCATGTGAAAGAGACAGCGCTAGATGGTTAGTATAGCGCTGTCACTGTCCTACAGTGTATACAATATTAACTCGATATTGTTTACCGGTTATATAGGCGCGAATATAATCAAAGACAAGCTCTTCTTCTCAAAGCTTACCTTTGTTATTTTACCCGACGTATATACCCGGTGAATAATATTGAGTTATAATGTCTGTGCGCGTTTAATTAAAATATAATCTATACAATATTAATTTAATACTTCATAGTACGGCTGCAGATCTTTGAAGTAAATTATGGCGAATGGAGTATAAACCCTCGTATTTTAGTAGTGTGTGTGCGAAACTAGGAAATTATTATCCATACATTTCAAGAACAAGACTGAAAACTTACTTTAAAAAGGTACACCACTTTTCCAAAAAAAATCTCGAGTGCCAAATTGAAAAATTCCTATTTGGGTGTAGTCCAATCACTATGCAGCGACGATGACGTCACAAACAGAAGTAGGTCCTAATATAAATATAAAAAAATTACAACAACTCACACATTGCCTTCATGCCATGTGAAGTAGCATAAGCCCTTGTGTTATGAAATTCAGAAAACGAAATACACCTACTTAAATATATTTATTTTGATATTATGAAACACCCAGACACATCCAACAAGTACTTTAAAGCTTTAAATAGTCGATCCAATCAAGTGAGCTTTTTTGCATAACCGGGACAATGTTTATCACAGGCCTAAAATTTTTGTACAGCGACTGAAATTAAATTAATATTTATTCGACCGCAATCATTCCGGCATTCACAGTTTGCTATCATTCTAGTAATTTCATTTCTCATTAAAGCTTAATAACATTATCGGAAATATTTACCATAAATTGATTGCTTGACGTCGATTGCGGCTCAACAGCTGCTTATTTTGTAAGAGCTGTGAAACTATTATATTTTGCTCTCCTCTGCGTAAATTTAGAAGTACCAGATTATGTTGCCATAACAATGCGTATTGAAATACTACCTAATGCGTAATGAATACTATCGTCTTATATTACTAGTGGACGCCCCGCGATTTCATTCGCGTAGTTTAGTAGTATCTGCATCCCAAATTTCAAGCGTCTATCTTGAGCGGTTTAGATTTTTCATACAAAAGCATTTTTCCGTTAATTTCCGTGTCCGTGGGAATTTCTCGAATTCCTTTCTTAGTGCACCCCTACGGTACCTAAGCTACTTCTAAGTGCCTAAGTTTGGCCGTTTGGGCTGTGCGTTGATATGTCAGTCGGCCAGTCAGTCAGTCAGCTTCTTCTTATATATTTAGATTTGTTTGGTGGGTGCTCAGACCAAACACAACTAGACATGCATGCAATGACACGTAACATCATTTTCCATATATTTTGGTGGAAAAGAGACAATATGGGTCAAAATGACAGTATAGGTCCAAAAATATATATTTAACTCCTCAATAATTGTATGTTTTTGTCTCGCTTTATTCTAAACGTCAGCTTTGGATTGCTGGTTATTTTTGGTATTTGGATTGGTTTTTTAACAAAGATCCCCTACTTCGATATTTTTTTCGAGTCCTTCAAGTTATACTTATATGACCCGGATACATATAGGCCCTGAATACTCTTATAGCCAACTCGAGTCAGAGTACCCTTGGTAAATGCCCACTTTCCATCCAGTTTATGCGATGGATAAACTGGGTGTAACGTTGTAATTACCTTAAAATATCAGGAACAAATTATAAATAAACTAGTGGACTCGACAGACGTTGTCCTGTCTGAACTATTAATATGAATATAAAATTAGTGTACCCTCCAGGGTGGCCTGTGCCCAGCACTGGATGTCACGAAATATAAACTATCCTATATCACAAATTGGATGAAATTACATATAAATGCCAACTTTTGTGAACATCGGTAGCCTTGGTGAAGAGTTCATTGGGAACAAATATCATGACACTGGATTTTTATATATAAAGCGGGGTTTAGACTAACAAGTTCTTGCCGCAAGTTATTGACCAAGTTCTTGCTATTACGTTTAGACTAAGTGCAAGGTTTCTTGTAGAAGTTGGCTTTGCAAGTGCTCTGAAAGTATTATCGCGCAAGTTCTTTCCAGACAGTTTACAGTAAGCAAGAACTTGCTGCAAAATTGCGCTAAATATTCCAAGTGAGTTTACACTAATTGCAAGTTTTATATAAAGCAATACTTGTGATAGTAAAATTCTAGAAGTTTTTGCAAGACTGTTTAGATGTATGTGAACATTGCAACAATTTTATTTTTGATAATACCAAAAAGTAAGTATAGTCCAGGCGCTAGAGGTAGTTGCGTATGCATAATGTGAGTACCGAATTTCGCCAACGGATTTAAGTGAAGAAAAGGTCCAAGAAGAATAATGTGAATCTTGCCGGTCGATTTTTTGGTCCATATTTTTTTACCCCCTCTTCTCTTATTCGTAAAGGGAATGTATTGAGTACATGATATGAAATCATTTTAATGATTATTTTTGTAATAATTTATAGTTTTTAACCCCTGACGCAAAAAGAGGGGCGTTATAAGTTTGACGTCTGTATGTCTGTGCCATCATAGCTCCCGAACGAATGAACCGATTTCAGTTTAGTTTATTTTGTATTAGAGGTGTTTTAAGGGCGAGTGTCTTAGACATGTTTGATGAAAATCGATTGAACCGTTTAAAAGTTATGGGGGGTTAAAGTGGGGATTAAAAATTAAACGTGAATAAATGTGTCCAAGTGGGATATTAAAGCAAAGAGTTACACCACGTATATTAAATGAAAATTGGATAATTTGTTCAAAAGTTATGAGGGTTGAAAGTGGGGAAAAAAAGTCGACTCTATACAAATATGTTCAAGTGGAGTATCAAATGAAAGGACAAGACACCCACATTTAAAATCGGGGGATTTTTTTTTGCTGACATCTTGCAGAACACAAAAAACTTATTTTGTTTACCAAATATAGTTCAAGTTCTTGCTGGAATATCAAAATGGCCGTTTACACATTTGACTTGTGTCAAGTTCTGGAAGTTGCAAAACTTGCTTATATAGTTTGCTGAACCCTGTTTACACTATTGTAAATGACTTTCAGAAGTTTTCTATCGCGAGTTTTATTGCATGTCTAAACAGGCCGGCTATTTTACTGCAAAATTTGCAGAAGTCGACTATATTTAAAGTTTACACATAAAAATTGCAGCAAGTTCGATGCACAGAGAAAACTTGCAGAAATGAACTTGCTACACGTTTACACAGCGATTTTGACTTGCAGAAGTCGACTTCTGCAAATTTTATTGCTAATCTAAACTCCGCTTTAAGATAGGCGCAGCATGAATTGCTCCACGATAAACATGTTACTTTTTCCTGACATTTTATTAACCATTTTGAAGCGTGTCAAAACATAACGTCTAACGGAACGTGTATTTTAAAAAACACAAAACCAATTCCAACAATGCTTGTACCTGTAACTTAGGAACTAGAACATGAAGCGACGCCTTCGATTTTATCCGAAGGAATTTTAGTCACCTTTCCGTGTTAATGTCACACCGTAAAACTTTATCACCCAATTCCTGAATGTAGAATCATTCTATCGAGTGTAACATCGTAGGCATATTTATCTCGACATTGAATTTTTATTGAGACGTGTCCCGTCCCGTACCATACCGGCATTAAAGTAATTATTTACTCTGTGCGACAGGGACAGTGTTATACCACTCGTCTAGCGCTATCCCTATCACACAGTGACAACAATAATATAATACACACAACAAAAGTGTATAGGTATCAAGAACATTTTTAGCTCTAAAAAAAATCTAATTTATTTAAATCAAATCTAATCTTCTGGATTAGCCTCCTACCTAATTCCCCATGCCTGTATCTATGACTAATCACCACATTTTGAATAAATTGTGAATGCATTCATTTTTTGTAAAATATATTATTGATTTCAATCTTCTAAAATGTACTTGATCCCTAGACACTTTTGATGTGTGTGTAGTTATGGTTTTAAAACTTAGTGGTAGTATATTTTTAACAGAAAGAAGTTACTACGCGAATGAAATCACGGGCCGTCCAATAGACTTCAAGGTACGGGGCCTGAACCTCGAAGCTTTCGAAAATAACGAACGTTGTATTCCAAATTCCAGGTCTTTTAAAATATTCAGCAGAAATACGTACAAGTATAAACAGAGACTGCAAATTGTAAACTCAGCCTTGTGATAATCTATGCCGTTTAGTTCAGAATCAACTGGTCCGAAGTTTAAAGTCGGCGAATGTTAAGAATTTGTCCAGATATCAGACTAGTACGATCGCTATCTAGGCGGCTTACCTACAAACTTTGCCCGCCCACTTGTTTCGTTGGCAAAGAAATAACAAAATGCCAAATAAAATGTCCAGCATGTTGATTAATGGGTATAATTCTTCAAAACGTAACTAGACCGGCTTGTTAACCTTGACTTGTTACGATATACATATTTAGGATTATACAACTACCTACTAGGCCATACACTCGAGAGCAATAGTGCCGGGTCATTGTAAAAACTTTTACCCTAAAAGTAGGTATCGTATATTCAATACAATAAGACAAAAATATCTATTGCCAAAAAAAGGTAATTGCCCCTCAAAAACAAATTAATTTTACTCTCATATATTGGGAGATATTCAGATATGACGTGACGTGTGTACAAAATTCTGTGAGGCCCGTTTCTTTTGCACCCCAGTGTATTTATTTTGGTGGTATAATGCGAACTGACATGACATAAAACCGGACGATTGTTTTTGATGCTTATCAAAAGGATTAGAATTTGGTAGCTGTATAGAGTTCATAAGTTCTTGTGCAATAATCGTAAAGGAAGAAAATAAAAGTGGCCTTACGCTGGTGACATTCTGTCTTATGCAACTGATCTGATAGGTTGTTCGTGGGTTTGAGTGAAATTTCAGGTGCTATGCTATAATTAATATACGTATAATATACATATATATATATCGCATAGTTAGAACAAAAAGGACCCAATACGAAACATGCCGATTTTGTAATTTAGGTTTTGTATCTTTTATGTTAAGGTTTAATTTCATAAAGTGACACATTTTGTTTTGTACCACTTTTGTTCGAACTGTGCGATATGTTCTTGGTGAAAGTAAAGTAAATTTTCTGATTTGGAAGTATACCTAGGCCTTTGCCTATACTTCAATATTGAAAAAAATAGTTCGGTTATTTGGACATATGGAGGGGATGAATGAGAAGGACAGAGGTCGCTCCAGAGGGACATACATCGCAGATTGTTGATTTCCTGGCGTGAAAAGTACTCTAAACCGGAGATCATGTATGAAAAGATGTACAAGTGTAGATGAAGCGAAAGGCGTATGTCAGGACCGTGACAAATGGAGATGTGTAGTATCTGCCTACCCCTCTGGGAGACTAGCGTGAAGTTAATGTATGAAATTAAATGTGTTTATTTCATCGTTGTAAGTGCATAAATTTGTATGTACACACATCAAAAGTGTCTAGGGATTACAATCTTCTAAAATGTACTTGACATTTTAGAAGATTGCAATCAAGAATATATTTTACAAAAACTGAATTCATTCATAAAATTTATTCAAAATGTGGTGATAAGTCATTGATACAGGCATGGGGAATTAGGTAGTAGACCAATCCCGAAGATCAGATTTGATTTAAATAAATTAGATTTTTTTTAGAGCTTAAAATGTTCTTGACCCCTAGATACTTTTGATGTGTGTATATGTACTCTATATCTATAGAGTAATATAACACTAAGCTTGATGAAAGTCATGTTAGTATGAAGATCAATTTAAGATGAAACCAAACATTGAGAAGTAAATCGCGTAACAAAAGCTGAGTGAATCTGTCAACAGCTCCAGACTCGCTTATTTTAAATACACTTTTTATAAAATTAGGACAACTGGACTGCCGAAATGGACTAGTAGTAAGGTAACCATAGAACTCGTCTGTCGCGGCTTCGATACTTGTCTGCGGCATAATTCTTTAAGTAATAAGTTGATGCACTTGCTGTTTGCGTCCGGGTGTTTTATTTGTCTATTTTTGTATTGAAATCTCTATGTAAGTGTGCCGAAGCCGTTTCATAAAGGCTTCTTAGAGCAAATACTTATAAAATAAATATCAAGGAAATTGTCCTAACTAATTTTAAAGTAATCTTATAATATAACGCCAGTGAGCGTTTCTTTAAAAAAATATAACATCAATCTCTGGATTTACCCACGATAAATAAAAATGTTTCTATTTAAGACGTGAGGGTATTGTTTGATAGTTGTGTTTAATTATAAAATGTAAATGTAGTAAAATACTAGTAGGAAATAAATAAACAAGGTGCAACTTGTACTTAAAGAGTTACGAAAGTTTTTTTTTAGTAATAAAAGCTAACAGTAACACTAAATGAGCTTGTCGTGTATTTCTGGACAGGCTTTAATAATGTTTCCGTTTCCGTTAAAATGGGAGGTGTAATTTGGAAGTGTCAATTACTTGGTGCTATCACGGAGTCCATAATTTTGACAGATCCATTTTATAAAGACCTTTACTACTAAGGTATTATGTAGAAAAGAAAGGTCTTGAATTGATGGACCGCAACAACACTGGCAACAGATACTCAAGCTACACTAACTTTTATAATTGATAACAATAAAGTTTATATTTCCATAAGCAAGGGTTGCCGGTAATCATGGGCGTACGAAACTGGGCACGGTACAAATGGTCTCAGATTTTGTGTAATTTCTTACGAATCGTAGTTCAAAATATAATGGGTAGTTATAACTTACCTACTGTTATCGGTAACGATTCACCGGACACCCAGGGGTGTTGTTATAGTGACAGAACCAAAATATTATTTTCAAAATGATAATTGCATTGACACAAATTGCTTTCCTTCCGGTGTTGTACCTAAACAAGGTGGGCCCTATACTCGTGTTAGAACACGAGCGAGGAATTCAACTGTAGATTATTTTTCAGTTATATTGTCTAATGTGGTCTGGATACTTCAAAGTACGTGTCTGCGAAATACATTGAGTTTAAAGTTAAAACCCATAACCAATGTAACTGAAATTGCGAGGTAATGGGAAGTCAACTAAATGTCAATGAAGATATTGAAAAGAATAGCGCTACAAAATTTTTTTTTTTTAGGGAAACTCTTTTTTTATATCGATTTTGAACGCCTACCACTAGGATTTTAATAGTGATAACTGAGAAAATTCTATTCTCCAAGTTTCCGTCTCTGTTCCAGACCACATGTTGTGTATACCTTTGTATCGCTACACACAAAGTATTACGCCTATCCCATAATTATAAGTCGACTACCATGTTACTCTAAAACGTGGTTTATCATTTGTTCTGGTATCGACCAACTCGATAATAATTGTGTTGCACAGTGTTTCTTGATATTGAAACAATGTTTGTTTACCGAGTTTGGTCCCATCGTCGTAGCGCGCCTTGGAAGAGGTATATGCAACAGTGGGCGTCAAAGGGCTGACATGTTGATCGAAGTTGTATCATTACATATGTGTATGAAACAAAATTGTTTGTCTCTATGTATGCTTAGTCCTTTAACTATTTTTATTCTTTAACTACGCAACGGATTTCAATGTGGTTGTTTTTAGTAGGTAGAGTAATTATTCTGCGAAAGGTTTATATGTATAAAAGTTTTAGCAGGGAAACATTGTTAATAATGTATATTGGAAAAAACAACTTTTGCCAGGTCTGCTAGTTTCCAATAACACTTTCTTCCTCTACATCAGTATCTGTAGATACAACTTAACCAGAGGGTTATTCAACTATAATTTCAAATGAAATTGCGAATGTCATATTTCATTGGAAAAACAACGTTTGCCAGGTCTACCAGCTTGCAGTAATACTTTCTTCCTCTACATCTATATCTTTAAATACAACATAACCAGTGGGTTATGAAATTCTTATTTCAAATGAAATTGCGAATGTCGTTGTACATTGGAAAAACAACGTTTGCCAGGTCTGCCAGTTTCCAATAACACTTTCTTCCGCTACATCAGTATATTTAGATTCAACTTAACCAGTGAGTCATTCAATTCTAATTTCAAATGAAATTGCAAATGTTGTTGCGAATTTTACGAAACACCTGTAAGATCTCAACGTGGCCTCTAAAGATCAATTTAACTGTATACGAATCTCGGTATCAAGAGATCTACCTACAAAAAAACAGTAATTGCTTTTTACGAAGGACTTTTGGTGTAATTATGACTATTATCATTAAGACATACAAACCAACATAGGTGAGCCTGAATACCACACGAAAGCAGCACCAAGTCAGTATGATACTTTAAAATCTTTTTAAACTTTTGCTCATCAAAAAGTCTTTACTCGAAAGAAAAAGTACCTGCAATAGAGCACATATTACTTTACAGTTGTAACACAACACGTGTCTTCTCTCACATTGCATTGTAATCGATACTTAATTACCAATTTGTTTTTTATCCCACATAATTAGCGGTGAGAAGGGATTTCTTGTATGTAGAGCGGTATTCGAAGATTGAATGTTAGATCGTTGTCTGATAACGGAGCAGTTGAAAGCAAGGACGGGGTATTCTATGAGTTGGCAAGACATATTAATGGCTGTTTGTGGCTCATGTGAGATGAGCTGGCGATATTTGACTTTATAGTAGGTACACCACAGGCAGCACGCGGCAAGTCTGAAACAATGATGAGATGATAGAGTATTATTAAACATAACAATACAAAATAAATGTCATGAACAAAGGTAAAATGCTCTAAATAGTACGTATAAAATGGCTCCGGCAGGTGCATTAAACATAGGTAATATTAGTGTGCCAACTTGCAAGTACTGCCATATTTGATTTTAAAAACGTTACACAGGTAACATGCACTAGCGCCCGAACTGAACATGGATATTTCCCTCTCAATTGCTTCAACTGAGTTGCAAGATTGGACCCGAAGAAACATAATATTAGACACATTGCAAGCTACAACCCATCAGTAACCATGTAAAACAATTCGGTGCTCTTGTATAAAGGAGCACTTAATTGGCACATGGTTTTGAAAACCGGAAAATGTATAATATTTTCGCTTTTATAAATGTACCTACATCTACTAAGCCGTTGCTAACTTGACATTATTTGGATAGATATTTAAGATTTTCGTTTCTTAGATTTTTGACAAAAAACACCCTAAACGACACCTACCACCAACATGGATGAAATGACAAGGCGTCCTCTAGTCTACTATAAAATTCTCTCTAAGCTTATGAGTTACACCAAACGTAAATATAAAGCGTATGTGATCCAGATAGACCAAGCGTGGTGGCACAAAGAGCGAGCGGCTTGCGCGGGAACTGGGCCGGCGGACGCGGCTGCGCCTTCGCCTGCCAGCCTTAGAGCTAGGCGCTCACTTTTACGAGAATATACTAGGTACATACTAGCTATATAATATACAGCTATATGCACGGAAGGTGGCGTGAAATGCACTCGAAAGCTCTAAGCATGACTACATGACTGTGGATGTGGCGCCATAATGTCAGCGAACAAACGGAGATCTGTAGTCTGTCTAACCCTATTTAAAATTGATATGAAGTGTAAGTATCATAAAATACATCTAGGTATATACATTTATCACATTCTGCAAAATCAAAGTGAGTACCGCCTTCGTAACATGAGGTCTTACAGTATTGTTATCGCTGTGTGACAGAGATAGCGCTAGATGAATGATATAACTGTATTGTCATGTCGTACGGCGAAAACAATATTTTAGGACTCATGGTTATTGTTTCAATATACAAAACCAAGAATATTTAGTTTTTGCGGAGTGACAGTCCGTCTTTGTCGGCAAATAGGGTTGAGATTAATTATTATTGTATCTGTTTACACCACAATGTACCCCGACAATGAATATGTTACTATTGTGATAGAATAGATATTGTTTGAACATCTATCGGTTGTACAAACTACGTGGTAAGGGTACTGACTTTTAAGTGACTTGAAAAAAAGGAGTCTTCTTTATGTTTGTTCGCGTATAACTCCGTCGTTTATGAATATATTTGTATGTTTTTTTCTGCTGAAAAGAAGATATTTCCAAGATAAGGGAATCAGGGTATGATGATGGCAAATCCGGTAAATCGAGGTGAATTTAAAAAAAATGTAGTGGTTGAATTTGGTTACTTTTTCTAATATGGTCAGGAACTATTTTGATCACGGAAGTGAAAATAACCGATCCCTATCTATTCCTTGAAAAGAATTGCATGTGTATGAATATTATAATTTAGTAACAGTATGTCATGACGGATCTCATTGAGGGAGGCCCTCGGCCAGAAGTGGACGTTATGTGGCTGATGATGATGATGATGTCATAAAAAAAAATAAGTTTAATGTAACTCATTCGGCATTTTGGATACAGCGTATTTTACGATATGAATTCCTTTAGTATACGTATCACACATCTCCTAAGTAACATTTCACGCCGTGTATAGGAAGAAATACGTCTAGCATCGTTCCTTTTACGTGGCAGACCACCACAGGTATTGTACATGCAATAAATATCGTCACTTATCCACCTGGTGACCTGCATCAGATATAGATTAGACCATCCGAAGGACTATAGAAGCCCCAGGGACGTATTTGTATGTAGCTTGGAGAATTCAGGACAGAATAAGTTAATCACTTCGAACATTAAAATGATCTCTCGTCACCTGTATTTTCTTACTTGGTCTAGCTCAGTACAAAGTTTGACTACAGCCTTCGTAAATGTAAGTAAGCGCAGTACGTTCTGGCCTAGTTTCCAGAATTTGTGCACCTGAGTTTCGTAAGACAGCCTGCATACGTACACTTACGGGTGGTAAAGAATAACTTATTATTTATAGCTACATTCAGTTTTGTTAAGTGCCCGCTTTATGGACTTGGGAATTGCTCTTTTATATTCTAGTGCGACGTAATTTTGAATTGTGGGGTTAAAATTGTATACATTTTATGCGATTTTGTTATGGGAGCATAGGATGTAAAATGCGGACAAAAGTTTGTTATTTCTTACATCTTGGTAGGTACATACCATTTAGGCCTCTCTCTCTCGCAACATTTAAAACAAAATTGCATATGCGTTGTCTAGGTAATAAAACTACAGTCTCTAAGAAT
Source organism: Conopomorpha cramerella (assembly GCA_012932125.1). Taxonomy (NCBI): domain Eukaryota; kingdom Metazoa; phylum Arthropoda; class Insecta; order Lepidoptera; family Gracillariidae; genus Conopomorpha; species Conopomorpha cramerella. The sequence goes on from SJJU01004761.1 coordinate 11,421, forward strand.
GCAAACAGATTTCACTGATTTTACTTCTTCTTCTCATTGTTTAGCTTCAAACAGCCCCATCGATTTGTCCTCCCTGTCCAGTGTAGGAGGAAAGCCGAAGATTTTGGGTTTAGTAATGGTCAACTCTGTAACTATTGCACCAATAACTCAACAACCTGGAATTGAGTCCTTTGGGATTACAGTGGTATTGACACACCAACACCGCCTAGATAGTAGCGTATCTTAAACAACAATTTAAAAATACACCTTCATGCTGCAACTTTTTTACAATTCTTCTTTGATTAATTATATGACATATTAAAATAGCTCGGCGATGGGCTCACCCCCTGTCACGTTGGGTTAAATACGCTCGGTGAACCGTGGGCATTTGCTTATTAAACAAGTGCCTCTGCCTACACCGCTTTGGGATTCAAAAGCGTGAAGTGTATTTTTTTTTAAATAGCTCACGTAGATGTCACTAATTACGCGACATGTTATGGCATGGTATTGAAACGCTCCGTTTGGGTAAGGTGATGCGACTAGGATTTCATCTGTGTAATTCATAAAAGAACGGAAAGTCAAAAACTTCACAGACATAACAATTCATTCAACATTTACGTTTATCTCCTCGTCATTCCGGAAATCAATTTCTCAACTGTCAAAAGAAGTTTTGCGGTTGAAAACGGTCTGCGTACTTTTACCCCGGCTATTTTCCAAAGACAAAACCATTACCAGACAAAAGTTGCTAGCTTTCAAGGAACACTGAACTCTGCTATTTTCTTATCTTTAATTTAAAACTTACCTTCTAGTATCTACGGCGGCCAGTTGCCGGCGCAGTAACCTCGCTTCTTGAACTAAGCAGAGCGAGTGAACGCGCACTGTGGCAAAAAGTTTTCAGCATCGAAAAACATGGCGTCACTAATTACTTCTCCACGCTCAACATCGTGAGCGACAATAATAAAACACGACTTGAAAACTTACGCTGCAATATGACCTAATTAAAAGTTTCACCCCGACTCAGCCATTCCTTCTGACCGAACCCGAGCCGTGGTCCGAACTTCACAATACTCGTCATGTTGTTATTCTCCTACAATATTGTTTGTTACGCAACACTGTGAAATACTAT
>SJJU01004762.1:0-20324 GCA_012932125.1 Conopomorpha cramerella
CAACAGCTAAATCACAAGTCTCGAACTATCGAAGGCGGGGGAATGTCAAAAGTAATTTTCTACAACTAAGTTTGTTTGAGCCGCAGTGCAGCCAGACAACGCTATCGACCCCCAGTTCAGTCTCACTCACCGCACAAAATTTTCGCTTATGCAATGAAAAGTAGTAACACAGTGTGGCATGAAAACGCTGAGCGTACGGAATTCGAACTCTGAACAAAGTTTAATGTTACCGACTAATGTATACTAATAAATTTCCGTTGTAGTTTATTTCTTTTTGCAACTTGGAAATAGCTAGTAGATTTTTTTTTACAAAAGTGTCTTTTAGCTTTAGCATATTTTCATTACGAAAGGTGGGTATGTTATTAGTATATTAATAGGTATGTAATGTATATTCTGACACCCTGTTCTTAGTATACGTTGTCTACCTTTTAAACTTAGTATACGTAGTCTACCTCTAAATTTTAAATCCTGCAAAACACGAAGAAATATTCAAGTAGGTACAAAACGAACTCGTTATCTCCCCAAACTTCCAATCTGCATTCAAAACTCTTACCCATTCAAATTCATTGAAATCTGAATCGGTTCTAAAAATAAAGCGCCGCCACACGCGACTGCCCTTCCGGTGGTACGTTTAAACTTCAATCTTATTCTCATCACACGAACTTCCAAGCATCTTCCAGTCAAGGCCAATTACTTTTAAGTAGCTCTATGGCAGCGTTTTGTAGTCTGTGGGCCATCCCATCTGCAGTGCAGTTCCCGACGTGCAGACGCCGGTATCGATCGCAGCAGACGCACGCATCGCGTTCAATGGGATACGACAGGGCCTACACTCTGTTGCAGTCCGCGTGTTGAAATCATTTGCGAAATTCTTGGCTCATATTACAGACCGCTGGCCGTTGCGGCTAAATGTTATTGTTACTGACACCTCTTTTGTTTACTGCGATGATCGATCTCTTTAGAAGCAAGGTGACCTTGATTATGAGATGCACAGACCGTGTCTGTATTTTACTTAAATACTTTACGACAGAATCACACAGACAGGTGGAAAGCCTCGTTATTAATTGGACGAATATTCTTATTTGTATCTCCAAGTATTATATTAGCCCATTTAGCTCAAAATTGTTGTTAAATAGATCACCGTTCTTTCACCTCATTTCATAAATATTCGGTCTAAAAGAATCTGTCATCTGTTTTTGAAAGAAATGCAATTCCCCAAATAAGGAAAGAACGTTAAATATCTAGAGTGTGATTTCAAAAAACAAAAGCGTTTCCGTTCTTTCACACTCGACAAGCATTAAAATTTCAAAACATTAGACACTTCTGCTTTTCAAAGTCTCCTGACATAACAATAGTATCGGCCGCCGCCGTCGCCGTCCGACCACTTTCCCGGTCGAATGGAGAAAAAGCTTGGGAGAAAATACACATTCCCTCTCTCAAAATGCGATTTCTGTTCGGCAAGTAAAACTTTGCGAGCGCTTTTCAAGAACATTTTGTGTTTCTGCCAGTGATTTGAGTCGCTTTCTATTGTTTTGTATAGAGTTGTGATGTGTTAACTGTACCATGTTCACATTGATGATATTTCGACAACCTTTACCTGTATGTTTAACAGAATTATTGAATAATTTTAAATCAAAATACGTACTGCTATACGTACCTATATATTATATAAGAACGAAAATATATTTCCTTTGGTCACGTTATCACTCGTTTAACTACTTATTCTATTTTTATGCGTATTATTGTCAAGAGGTAATCCTTTTTCCAGAAAAAAAATAAGAATATACACGGAATATTATAAAAATTCGAAAACCATATTCTTAGTTAAGGCAATACAATGTCTGTCATGTTCGTTAATTCCTTATACAATCCAGTTCTTGAAAGGTGCTACCCCACGTTGGTGATTAAAAATAGTGAAATGTATTTTTTATTTAACTATTGATGATCTCCTTTAGAATTCCAATGTGAAATAACTAGCACATATTCCATTGTTCTGTATTCCGATGCAAAAAGTACTTGTTTGTGTTTTTCTTCTGGCATTGTTTCAGTTAACTACATTTGTAGTGTTTTTTTTCTTTCTTCAATGCTGCTTCATAATATAGGGGAATCCTGTATGCTGGTGTTTCTGTGTATACAAAACACGGCGTGCGTTTTTACGCAATTGTTTTAAAAAAAAAACCACGGTCAAAACAATCACATGTCCCTCATTACAAAGATGAGTAACGATATAGAGGTCTCACTAAATTGTCTTGAAGAATCAAATGTCATTTCCGATGACCAACTATTGTGTGAATTAACTCTTTGCGCAACCATCAGTTATAATCATTGAGATTGTAGAAAAAAAATATCTAAGAACACGTTGTTGTTATTGTATTTATATTATTATTGTTGTGTGATGTCACCCACGACGATCGTTTATTTCGTGGAAAATTCGGGACAAATTAACCAGATTTTATTTTATATTACATTTTTTTATTTTTACACGTGTAAGCAAGTGTTTGACCTAAATCTTGTCTGGTGTTAAGCAGCGATGTAGTTTATGATGGAATATACGTAGATCTAATTTTAATATACCTACGTATACATTTTTACCAGAGTCCGGCACGTATAGCAGAGGTACTATACTAATTTTTCTAATTTGGAGTCAGGTGATATTAAATAATGTTCGGGATAATTATTATAATCAAAGTAAATAAGCAATAAATAGACTTCCTATAAACATCTAGTTACCTACAAGACAATTTGATAAACAGAACTGATCCGACAAATGGCAAAGTAAATAATAATAGACTTGGAATAGGTACCCAGTGCACTGAATGCGAAAGCTTAATCAATTTCATACTTCGCGAGTTAGATTTTACTACCAAATCGTCTGTAAACGTCAATAACAGCTATCGAGAGGCTTTCCTTAGTCGAGCGAGCATAATAAGACACCAATATTTGCCCAGTAAAGCATTGATAGGCATCTCTGTCAAAACATTCACTACCTCACAAGGGCTTTTCTAATAAGATAGAAACATTCTAGATAGCAGAGAAAGTAAGTCGACAGCACATCAGTCGTGCCTAAAGGCTGTAAAGTGACATCCGACGTTGGAATATCAACTTAACGGCGATAGTTTTAGAGTCGACGATGTTGATGTGAGTGGCAGTATCTGAAGTTTGCATATCCGAGGAAAGTCTATCAGCCGGCAGACGCAAGCTGAATTTGTTATAGGCCCCGTACAGTAATGAAGGGATTGAATTAAGCTACCGTCTAGTTGCTACTGGGTTTCGAAGAAGTTTTATACAACAGCGTCTGTGCGGTACATTCATCCTAAATTTTAGATAACATCTCTACCTTATCTAATAGGTATCATCTAATAACTATGTAGTTGAGATGATTTCAAAACTATCCTTATCTATACTGACAGATGTCTTTCTAAAGTGTTTTAAGATAATTTATATTCACAGTATGTTTAAACAAAAATTAATAACGTGTACAAATTAGCGCTTCTACATATTTCCTCAACTATAAAAGTTGCTCATACTACAACTGCATTTACATAGATTAAATAGTAAATATAATCATTATCATTTTATTTCGGGATTTGTAATGATCAAAGGTAAATAATTTAATAATTACCTATTGCACACTTTACTAATACCTTATAATATAACATAAACGAAGTGTAGGACTCCCTCAGGCAAGGTGGACTGATGATATGCGCAAGATGACTGACAGAAGCTGGATGCCAAAAGCCGAAAACAAATGACAGTGGCGTGCAATTGGAGAGGCCTATGTCAAGCAGTGGATAACCATGGACTGATGATGAAGTTTTACGGCTCTAAAAACATCATAATTTAGTCCAGACACAAAATTCACGTACGTATTTTAGCTCAGCCTATTTAGGGCCTTACTAATAATGGCGGAATTGCTATTTGCAAGATATACAAAGCCCAACTTAACTTGTCAGTTGTATGTCAAATACGGTAAATAATAACCAGTTCAAGTAGAGCTTTAATAATCGTTGTATAAGAGACAATGCGTTTATTGGTAAGGGGGTTACAGTTCAAACACACGATTTGTTTTTCATTTGAAGCGTTACGCATCGTACGCATTATGTTCTAACAAGGCCTAATATGTTGGTCTAACAAATAAGCACTCGGCCCTGGCTTTGCTTGCACAGCTGATTTGAATATGCTATGTGGTTTTAGTACCTACAAGCGCAGTTGAATTTTTAGTACTTAGGCTGATTATGCCGTGATTGTACAGTAAGTACATATAGGTAGGTATAAAAATATTATCTTTGTGAGCTCACGTCGAAACCTTGGCTGCGACTGTTGAAATCAGGCAATACGGAATCAATTTTTTTGTCTGATGTTGAAATTTTTAAATATTAGCTTATCAACTTCTGGTTGAAAATATCAGAATTACTTGTATGTTTCTGTAGGTAGGTAGATAGATACCTAATTTAAAGTTGTTTTAAATACAATTAATTTACTATTAATTTCATTGTATGAAAAGAGACGCTTAAGAGAAAACATTTTACTTATCAGTAGAAGATATGTCTGACGATTTTAATCAACACAAAAAATCCATTCCATATTTATTAGATTTTCTCATTTTGCGTACACATGGGTATTACATCTAAACAAACATATGTACATTTATATAGGGTATGTATTTAAAAGTAGGTATACACTTCACGCCTTTAAATCCGCCTTTAAGCGGGGTAGGCAGAGACACTTGTTGAGCAAATGCCCACAGTTCCACATGCGTGTTATTTAACCCAACTTGACAGGGGGTGAGCCCATCGCCGTTATCCCCATAATCATTCACACACGTTGTGGTGTGCGGGTTTCTTCACGATGTTGTCCTTCGGCGTATGAGCGTTACGCTGCGTGCTCTGAAAAAGAGTCCCATTGGTACACGTCCAGTAGCTGGACTCGAACCCGTGACCTCTCGATTGTTCAATTGGACAACAATGATCTCCGACTGGATCACATACACATACAATACCTAACACCTATAGTACAATGTATCCTGGTTTGGAGTTAGGCGACAGAGTGGAAAATGTCTCGAGGTATTTATATTTTATTTAACGATATTTAATAGAAGGTACTTATAAACTAGAACCATTATTCTTACGTCTTAAACCAGCACAGGACATATCTATTTGTCATAGATAAATCGGTGCTAAGACGTAGTGTTTCGTGAGATCACTTCCTGTTGCCCTGCGGTCGTCACATTTGTGAGCTTGCTAACATTCCCGGAAACTGTATTTACACCTACTGATACAAGTGCCTACAGCAGCTCTAGTACGCGCGCAAGAAAGACACGACATAGAACAAAGACGAGATGTGATTGGCTACTAATGTCACAACAGCCCAACTTTTCCCTTCATGGGGGTCGTAAGAGGCGACCGAGGGAGCTCTCCAGAGAACGGGCAGCAGCGCTCTCTGTGAGTTAAACCACAACACCACTGCGATCGCCAACCCGCCTGCCAAGCGTGGCGATTACTGGCATTTCACCCCAAATGTCGGATCTCATTAGGGGAGGCCCTCGTCCAGCAGTGGACGTTATGTGGCTGATGATGATGATGACTATGTCACATATCCTACAACTCAGCTTGCTTCAACGAATCGCAGTGCCTGGTTTGTCTTGCCATTTTCTTTTTTGGAGCGAATTGCTACGGGGACTGGTGAATGTAACTGGGCTAAATGTGTGTCCATTTGTATGATTAACACGTACCTTTGACGGATCGTTCCTATGAAACTATAAAAGATGGATAACCCGTAAGTATACCCAGAAGTGAATGAAAAGACTCGTGAATTGTAAAGAATGTAACTTGCTGGTTAAAAGCCTCCCCAATCCCCCCCTCATTTTTTTTTTCATTTTGTGTAATTTGGAGGGGTCCAAATTACACAAAATGAAAAAAAAAATGATTTTCAATTTAATAATTTACAGGTATTGTTATTATGTAGTCTAACCGCAATGATGCCTACGTTTCAATATCACAGTTACATTTATTTGTAGCGTATTATTAAAAAAAAAACATAACCCATTTTTTGGTTTACCTCAAGAATTCCATCGCCATTTTTCCATATTCATATTCAACACTTGCATCTGTCAAAGCACTTCACTCATCCTCATAACATTATGGTATGTCATTACATTGAAATATTACATTTTTATTTTGTGAGATTTCACTCAAACCTATTAACACATTCGCGGACATTAAATACAACACAATAGATTTTTTATTGTTATAACTGCTATAGCCGTTCATTATCTGGAAAATAGTTATTAGGGAAAGTTTGTTTGTAATATTCTGTGAAATACGTGTGTGGTCTTCTTAAAGGAAATAACAACTTGGTGAGAAGGCATCTGCCAGATTATACCTGTATTAGGATATGCTACATTTCCACTTGAAATAAAACCACGGAATAAAACGTGAGTAATACCGCGTTGCACAGTTAGTTATCCATAAAATTCAATCATGGCGCCAGTCGAGTCCGCCAGATGGTACTTAGGTTTAAATTAAAGAATAAACATTTTAACTATCACAAGTCCAGGCATACATTTGTTTGGCTATTGTAAGTCGCCTTTGTCCCGTGTATTGGAAGTAACAAAGCCGGTATGAGTATATGAGTATAAAAATAGGTAGTAGTGGCGAAGCTAGGGGGTAAGCCGGTAGTACAAGACAAGCCAGGCACATTAACAAATATTTTCAAGGAAATTAAGTAGCGTAGTGACTTATTATAGCTCAAATAAGTAAGGCAAATAAAAATCTAAATAAGCATTGGTTAAGTGCCTATTTTTCACTACCGGCTTACCTCCTAGCTTCGCCACTAGTAGGTAGCCCATTTTAAAACCAACTAAATATGCATTTATACATAAAAATCGGTTTCTAAGGAGTATGTTAATTCACATTGGGACACCAGAATTTTACCAAAACATTGTATAAAATAAAATCGCTTTCGGGTTGCCTGGCCTTATGTATGCTTAGCTCTTTAAACTATGCATCGGATTTTGATGCGGTTTTTTGTTGATGCACAAAACATTGATAACTCATCGCTAGTATTCAGAGTGTAAAAAGACCCCGATGGTCTTAGAAACGTGGTAGAAAAAAAATAATTTTCGTTTCCCCGCATTGTCGCCATAGTAAAAGTTGTTCATATTGACGAGCCCAATAACGTTTCTCAGACCATTCGTTGCTCAGGGTCCTTTTACACTCAGTATAAGGTAAATACTTTATCCATATGTCTGGTGTATGCACCGTGATAAATCCCAAGTGAATTCATATCAAGTCCAAGAGCGTGAAGAATCAAATCAGAAAAATGTAACAACAATTCGATACACCGAACGTAATATCGTGTTGCAGGCAGTATCAGCCTCTAAAACAGCTCGCGGTGTTTCGTTTCCGTATCTTTAGAAATCTAGAATTGATATTACTTTACAGGCATTTTCTAATGTGTGGTCTCAGCTTTCGTGGGTATCGCATGACTTGGGAACAGATATTACTGTAGAAATAATGCGACTTGAAAGGAAAATGGGTTGCACTCGAATGATAGCTGATAGGAAATTACTTTCCTGTATTTATAGTGGGGTAGGTACTTTATGCGTTTATTGTAGTTTATTAGAAATCTTTTCTAATTATCTTAGTTTGTGATGTTTATATACGAGTATCTCTACATTCAGTCTACAACTTTTGCTTAGATTAGATAGACCTTTAAAAATAAAGCACTAAATATTTTGTAATAATAAAAAAAAAACCCAACTCCTTCATTTATCTAGTAGTCGCCCCTACGATTTTTTAAAGTTCCCCTCGATTTATTTGGTCTGTCATCATCGAACCCTGATTTCTTGATCATGGGACCACCTTGTAAATATCTTCTTTCCAACAAAAAAAAAAAACACCAACATCGGATCATAATATCCGCGAGCAAACAAAAAAAAAAACAAAACTTTTCAATTCGCTTAAAAATCAAGCTTGATACTAATAAAAAGTAATACGAAACGTCACACATGAAAAGTGAAATAATGTTTGCTTAGTCACACAAACTCGTGCCTGCTGAAGTGAACGTTAGGTAGGAGTCAAGTGTGTAGCTGAGATTACGTTGTATGAAATCCATAATATACATGCTGCGTGTAAAAGGACCCCGAGCAATGGTTTTAGGGACGTTTTTGGACTCGGCCATATGAAGAACTATTACTATGGCGACAAAGCGGGGAAATGAAAAAAAAATGTTTTCGACTCCACACAAAATACAATGGCACACGATCAGTGCTATTCTCACAGATCTGGTAGACTTTTGTTTTTGTTTTTTTATCTTATTTTATTACTTTTTCTCTTGTTATGTTGTTGTCATTTGTCTATTTTTTTTTGTTTAGTGTGTCAGTTCTTATGTTAGCAAATAAACATATATTACATACATACAATTTTCTACCTCGGGAGATGACATTTTTTTTCCTGTCCCCGCATTTGTTTTGCATAACATTTCTAAGACCATTCATTGCTCGGGTTCTTTGAAAGAGGACTCGCTCTTTTGTTGATTTTTTGACATGTAGGGCCTAGATACCCGTATGTTAATTGTGCTTACTTATGCTCGGTTTTAATAGTACACCTTGTACATAACGGTTCATTGTCATACAATTTTGACAGTTCGTTCTCTCTGTTAGAAATATATTATGCAAGTTACCGTTACCCGTAAAGTATGATAAAAGGGACCCGGGGTTATGTTAGTGTACATATCGCGTGATAATTACTTACGGTAGAGTCAACCAAGAAAGTACTCTATCAGTTTTGATGATATTTCCTGTGTCGCTAAAACATCAATAAGGTAGAGTTGTGTTATAATGTGACAAGTAAAATGAAGGCGTGTGAACCCTATAACGGTGATGCGCTCACCCCCTGTCACGTTGGGTTAAATACGCTTGGTGAACCGTGGGCAATTGCTTAGCAAGTGCCTCTGCCTAGCCCACTTTGCGATTAAAAGGCGTGGCGCATTTCATATGACTTTCAGCCTTTAATGTGATATATCCGATCCTTGGCCGACTGTACATATTTAGGTTACCTGTTACTATTAGAAGGATATTTGTGTTGTAAACTTATTTACATAGGTATCATGTTGACTTGAATTAAAGTCTAGACAGTCACATCATATAGTGCCTTTAGTAAAAAAGGATTTAATTTGAAAAAGAGCGAGAGAAGGAGAGCGAAAAATGTAAACTTTTTATCTACGAGTACCTACTTACGTACGTAAATAAAATATACGTGAAATTATTGACTATAAAAAAAAACATTTATTTACATTATCAAGACGGTGAGCTGGGAGCGCACGGGCTGAGCTGGTCTGATGCTAGAGAGGACAGGACGGCGTGGCGCCATGTAGTACAGTCCCTTTGTACCACTGGAGTACCTTAGGACTTAAGTAAGTAATAAGTTTTCCACAATACGGGACTACCTACAGTGGAAGTCATTGCAGAAAGCAAGTAGACGCGCACGTCTCCAGAGAATGGCCCGTACGCCGAGAGGCAGGTAGGAGTTGGGTGGTGGTGGGATTATCCCCGATGCAGTGGAAGTCATTGTTAATAATCCTTAGCATTTAAGTCAATAATTAAATAAAGATTTATTATAACTATTTTTTAATTCAAATATCAAGATGTCACCCGGTGTCATTGAAATTTCGCTAGAATTGCCACTATGGCGACTGCGATTCGTCTGTCAGAAATGAAGAAAATACTCGACAATCCGAATTTCCCGGATACAATGTTGTCCACTCAAAATTTTTTTTTATGTAGTTTCAATCGACTCCAGCGTACTCCATGACGAAATTATTAATTTAGTTGTCTATGTCTACTTACAATAATTTAAAAGTGTGCCTCAAAATGTTACGGCACTATTACTTATTATAACATCTCATCTGTAATCGCATTTCCGAACCGCCCATAACAATAACTTAGTGACATAACATCATAATGGAAGATTAATGAAAACGATGACAAGCAAAAGGGCTCGCGATCGGTGAATTTGAAAAATGTAATAAGAATACCATTAAACATTCGCAAAGAAAAATAAGTAATCGATTAATATGCGTAATCATACATCCGCGTATACGGTCCGTGGTGGGGTTGACGGACATTTTAAAGTCATTCTATTATAATGTAATGAGAACGATGTACCATGGGTTCTTATATCATACTTTACTGGTAATGAATCTTATTATTGCACACATTCTTTAAACAACGTACATTAGGCACAATCTGTCAAAATTCATACTTTATCTATGGGCAACGGATCATTATAAATCAAAGTTAATATCTTTATTGAACCGTTACAAAAGTATTACTAGGTACTATATACAGTAGTTTAACACAAAGCTTGATAGAAGCATAGCATCATCGTCAGCGACGTGACGTCAGACGTCACATGGCGATCACAGTGGTGTTGAGGCTCAACTCACAGAGAGCGCTGCTGCCTGGCAGTTCAGGAAAGTTCTCTCGGTCGCTCTTACGACCCCTAAGACGGGAAAAGTTGGGCTGGAGTGGTGGAACACGTATTCTACTCGCCGTCACCACACGGCTAAATATATGAAATCATAATATTGCATGCATTTTTGAAACTACGGTCGACAGTCATTATTGTATGGAAGTAACGACCCTGTAAATCGTACTATACGTCGTAATTTGTCCTTTATACCTCTTTATAGTGATCTGGAAAGAGCCTTTGAGATATGGATGTCCAGATAGGTAAGAAAATTTAACCTGGTGATGAAAATTGTTTCTAGATGTATTTATACAATACTAATAATTTTAGCTAACCCGGAAAATGTTTTGACAATATATATATATAGCAGTATTTATCTGCTTATATGCATGTATTATACACTAATACTACTGAAAACATCATCAAAATCCATTACGTACTTTTAAAGATCTAAGCATACATAGGGACAGACAGCGGGAGACGACTTTGTTTTGTACTATGTACTGGGGTGATAATCTTATGGTGTAACTTAACCTATTGACGAATAACTTGTAGCTATGATATTCTTCACTAACTTTAAACATGTTACATAAAGTGTTATCTTAGCCAGGCTACCTATCATCATTAGTTCCATCTTAGCCTTTGTTTTTGCTACCATTTCTGTTTGGCCAGAAGCTGCGTGAACATTGACCGGATGTACATTTTTGCAGCCTTAATGAAGCGCTGCGTAACCTAAGGTGATCAAGCACAACACATACAAATTGTTTCTGCTGGATTTAATAATCACATTGCCACAGCTAAAGGTGACTTTCGTGTTACGCAAAATGTTTCTTTTTTTTCTTGTTTCTGCAACGAAGAAGTACTTGCTAATATCAATGGCTTTTTCATTAATACTTTACCACGTATACCTACCAGTGGCGTTATGCTGAGCAAAAATTACTACCTTTGGTTAATATCACACCGCGTTTTTATGTAAGACTAGCTGACCCGGAAAACTTTGTTATGTCCATATATATTATAAATTCCGTTGCCATGGTGATTTCGAGAATTTCTTTCTTAGTGCACTCGTACGGTACCTAAGCTAAATCCCTGTCAAATTTCCAGTTCCCACGTTTAGAAGTTTGGACTGTGCGTTGAATGACGGGTATTAGTTAAGGAATAATCCGATAATAAGAATTTATCGAAAGGATATAAAATATTAATATTATTAGCGCACATCCTTTTTTCTTTCAAAATATTCTGATACAACCGCCTGTTGTCTGTAATCCAGAATTAATAACGAATTTATCAGCTAGTGGAAGTCCTTGATCTCAGTTTATCCCTCTGGGAATCGGGCGTGACGTATTTATGTATTGTATTTTCAACTGACATTTTTGTATAAGACAAATATTTGTTGCCACTAGTCAACCGCATGCTTTATAATATTATAATTAAACCGGAGAATACAACAAAAAACACTGTTGCGCTTAGAGTTACCTAACACACATTCAACTTTCCTACAGAGTCCATTTAACAAATATCTAACAAAGATATAGATATTCACGAAACAACCTTGCAAATCTATACAGCTCCAATGATCAAGGCATTAGATGACACGTAAATAAGACAAGCCGGTGAAAGGAAAACGATAGTAGCAAACGCTAAGCTGAAGGCAAACGCGGGCGGAACTAATGGTATCGTATCACACAATGACTCGTTATTGCTCTGTGATACACTACTTACTATACAATGTAACAACGAGAAAGTAAGAGAAGAACAAATGACAGATGCCACCGTAGACGACAACGTGTGGGTAGTTGGCACAGGCGACCTTGTTAAAAACTGTCTCACTCAGCACAACAATTGACGAAAGTAAGTGCGGTTTTCACTTTTCCCCGAATCAATTCGCACGTGTTATTGGTATGACGGCATGTGCCTTTATTGTGATAGTGCAAAAAGAAAATAATGAAGTAAACAGTTTTGTATTCGATATACACAGATTGATTTGAGGTTCTAGCGAAGATTTTATTACAAAAATCAAATTGTTATGTGATGTTAGTATATACGTACTAACGGTTGAGAATCAATATTAAATAGTTATGTACAGATCCCACCACTGTTCAGTAATGAGGTGTTTTCTTTAAAATAAAATCAAGAAAAAGAGCGAATGAAGAAGTCCGAAGACGAATGATCATAGAATAAAGTAGATGCATCTCTTTCGTTTTCAACTATCTATGATAGATTGTATTTTATTTAAACTCTTCATTGATTTAGACATAAACATTACAAATATGATCACACTGTCTACTTAAGCGTAAGAAGCGTAGCAGCAATATTTTTATTTATTACAACACGCACTCTGAAGAGTATTATGAACGTAGGCATTCAAATAAAGTCAAGGAGTCTAGTGCTTAGACTACGATCGACGCAAACGGCCACTTCACACCGAATCGAAACGCAATTTTCGACGTTCGAAAATCAATATTTACAAATTGCTATAACATAAATGCGAAACTGCGTGTAATATGCGAAGGCCACATACGACACAATACTCCATGCAGTTTACGAACTAGGCACTAACTGAAGCTGGACTGGCCGCTGAGAAAGCTGTGGCCTACATGATTTACGAATTAAGAGAATGCAACTTCAACTATTTTCTAGGACAACCTTCGCGTAGGCGCAGGTAAAATCGTAGATCGATCACTTGTTATTATCGCAGTGGCGAATAAATCGGCGTAGAATAAAGAAGCTATTTAAATCGAGTAATGAGACGAATCGAAAGTGGCAAGTGGTATCGATTGTATTTCTTTGAACAAGCAACTCGTACGTGAAGCGAGAGGTGTCAGAATCATTAACGATTTGATGAATACACATTGTTGACGATGTCTTGACACTTATGTATGTGTCAAGGTGCTAGAAACACTTAACAAAGAGTGATCTCAGAGATTACCTTGCCTACACGTTGACATTACTAGATTTCTTAACTATTGTGCCAGGAGCAGTCGTTAATTTGTCAAGGACATTAAATATTTGTCGGCTTTAATTAACCGATTATTACAAACAAAACACAAATGGCAAAATCGATGCTCTTTTATTGACCTACTAGGTATAATAAAAATTTACATACATTTTAAATATTGACACCTCTGTTCCAATATTTAATGAACAAAGTAAATATTAGAAGGCGTGGTAATGTTCTGAAATTTTGAATGAACGCATCTGAATTCACCAAGCAGTAGCCATAATGGTCGGTATGTTCTTACATCTCGTGCCGCTTACAAATGCTCTGTTCATGTTTTATATTACGAATTAACACAGAGCGGTTCACAAATGATTGTAATCAAAATATTATTAACAGAAGACATTAAGGTGTCCTTTCCTAGGAAAAATTATACATGAATTCTCATGTCCTTGACGTGTAGAAATTGTTGTGAAACATTTGTATGATAGTAGCTCTACTCTAATAGGTGATACTCATGCAATTTTAAGTTACACGGTCTCTATTAGCGAACTACGAAATTTGAGTATCAACAACGCAACTGTGTGAAAATTTACAAACGAATGATGATTGCATATTTTGAAGATTTGGACGTGTCGTCACGGGTCGACTTCGGTTTTGTGATAAAAGTCAAATCAAATAACCAATTCAATCATTTAAAAAAGAAGCATGTATTGATAGATTAGTAAATGGGAAGGAAGCAAAAGAGGTAAGTATGTCTGGCCGTAGTAAGTGGATATTGCTTGTTCTGCCATTACTCGCAAGGTCAAACCCCGATAAAAAATTTTCGACCAAAAAAATTTTCCGCCACTCTATGGTTTTAATTACTTTATTATTACAATTATCATTATTAATAAAATTACCTTCTTATAAGATGATCATTAAAAAGGTATTTTTTTAAGTACAAAAGTGTTTCCTATGCGTTGAGCTAGTTACGGGAAGTGTCATCAAAACTGACCCACAACTTTTTTTGCCGACTGTACACGTGTTAGAAATCACAGCTAGAAACGTGGTGTGGTGGTTTTAGGTCCAGGTCACCGTATGAAAAATGCTCCGTAGTATTATTATTATTATAGTTAACTTAGACATCTATATAGATATCATGCTATTGTCATTTTATTTCTATCGATCACTTGCATAAGCCTAAAAATAAAGTTGTGATAATCTCGTCAATCTGAAGATATGAAACAATATGATATATGAATGACACTATCTGACACTATCATAGATGAATACAAATGAAATGATAAAACAGTTTATATATAATAATATGTAACATTCATTGTTCCATACCATTATGTAGGAACATACATTATTGTACATACCGTTTTATTTATCATTATATAGCCATATGTAGTCTCACGACTATAATAACTAATGGTTTAGACATAAACTTTACATAACATAATAATATATACCTATATATCTCATAGGTCACTTCTATGGTTTGAGATAGAAAAAGTGCCTAAGGCTTTGGCGATAAACGGCCGGCCTATCGTCCCCATAACCTCTCAAAAGAAATCCGAATACCACTTAAGTTGCCGATTACGTCGTGTTGTGTTTGAAAACTACCTATTTAGAAATGTAGTTTTGAAAAAAAAACACATGCAGAAAGTAGCAGAAGTAGATTAATCCGATATCAAATCAAATCCATACTACTTACTAATAATGGCGGAATTGCTATTTCCTAGATACACAAAACTCAACTTAATTTGTCAGTTGTATGTCAAATACGTAATGACCAGATCAAGTAGACCTATAATAACCGTTGTGTAAGTGACAATTCGTTTATTGGTAAGGGGGTAATATTATAAATGCGAAAGTAACTCTGTCTGTATGACCGATTTAACTAAATGTTTGGTATACAGATAGTTTGGAGCCTGAGAAAGGACACAGGTTACTTTTTATTTCTATCCTGTGACGTCACTAAATAGAGGGTGTTATAGTTTGTACAAAATACTGAAACTACGCGAATGAAATCGCTGAGCGTCCACTAGTCAAAATATAATTTATTACCTTAAGGAGTACGCTGTTACATACAATTAGTTATGAACATTAAAATAACACTTGCTACGTTTGAAGCTTGTTTTATTTTATACTAAACTGACCTGACTCATTCATCATTGCACATCCAAACCGCTGAAGCTACGTATTACATCTTTTTGTAGGTCCTAGAGGTGTGGTAATTGTAATATATATAATACACACACATACATATATATGTATGTATATATGTGTGTGTATATTATAATGTTATAATAAAGTACATAATATTAATTAGAATACACACTTTTACAATTGGGTGGAAGAACTAAAACGGTCCAAATGAAATCGAGAGTATTTTATAGTATAGCATTTATTAAGTCGAACATTATCACGTCATTAATCAATAATTATCAGAATTTCTTTATTTTCCATTTATTATGACTATAGCGGAGCGCACGGCAACCAGTCATGTAAGTATGTCTTCCCAAACGAGAAATTAAGTGCAGGTTTTAATCAAATTTCGTGACATGAATCTCTCTGTTCGTCGCGGAAGAGATTAAAAAGGTGTGTTCATATGTAGTACAGTTTTTATACATTTTAAGCAACACCATTTCTTACATATTATTATATTTCCTACATATTCTGTGCGGATTGCTTCTGCACTCTGGTTTATTACAATATTTGTATATTTTACATACACGGATAAACGTCACGCCTGTTTTAAGGCAAATATCATGGACATTTGTGGATTTCACTGTATTTAATATTTAATTTTACCACTTTTAAGGAAATAATAGTATATTAGGTAATTTTACATACCATAGAAATGTACGACACATTGTCACGTAATTTTCGTAACCTTGACAGTAAATTTAGTTGTGTGCATTTAAGTAAATTGTTGTGAAGTAGCTATTTGTAAATGACTTAAGTCAACAGGAAGGCAGTACAAGCTGTTTGCTGAACAAATGAAAATGTGTTATTGAGTGAATAAACGATATCGTTGTTATTACTGACGATTCGGAACGTTGCATCATTCAAACGTGACAGAACGATTTATTAAATGTAACATTAATATGATAAATGCTTTGGAGCGTAACTAGTACAAAACGATGTATAATATTTTTCAGTACATGTATGTATGTTGATAGCTGATACGGAAGAGTTTCTGCTGAGCGAGCTGATTTTGAAAACACTTGATTGTTTATTACAAATTAATCGTAATTCTGTAGTCAACAAAACTATAGTCTTTACATAAGTTACAGAGGAAATTCAATTTAATAAACACTAGAAAAAAACATACAAACGATTTTCTTGCTTAACGTTATAACTTTACGATATATTTTTCCATATCGTAACGATCCTCCACGATGTTTTTACTGAAGCAATAGAAGCAACGATGATTGTAGAGTCTCAGTTCAAATTTAAAATTGAATAACGAATAGAAAGGTACATTCAATTACTTACGCTCTATAAATATTTGCTGATGTACTAAATAAAGAACACTACACAAAAGCCGACATCCCGTTTGTACATGTCAACGGTAATTCTCCCACTAAATAAGAATTGAAACGAACAAAATTAACAATAATATACCTACTTCGAGACCGAATTCGGCACAATGTAAAAAAAAAAGTTTTTTTTTTACATTGATCAAAGCAGGCAATAATTTCTTTTTGGTATTTTATTTTACAATACTTTTCAATGGTATTTTATTTTACCTACTTTTCAATGAACAATGTAGATCCGGCCGCGCTCACACCACATGACACTTTCAATCAGTGAAATCCTACTAATATCACTAACGCGAAAGTTTGGATGTTTGTTACTGTTTCGCGCAAAAACTGCCGAACGGATTTCAATGAATCTTTACAATAATAGCTCATACAACAGAATAACACATAGACTATATTTTATCAGTAACTATCCCGGCAAACATTGTTTTCCTACTATACCCACATTGTTAACAGTGTTTCTCTGTTATTATATGCATGTATTATACATATAAACTTTCCTCCAAAGTCACTCAAACTATTTAAGAAAACCGCATCAAAATACGTTACGTTGTTTTAAAAATTGAAGCATACTTAGGGACAGACAGCGGGAGGCGACTTTGTTTTATACTATTTTATTTCCCAAGGGAACACGGGCCAACACGGGACCTAGAAGACATACACTAGAAGGACATACATCGACCACATTTGCGATGGTCCTGGTGGAAGGTGGCGTGAAAAGTACTCGAAACCGGAGATCATGTATGAACCAAAAATGCCAGGACCATGATAAATGGAGATCTGTAGTCTCTGCCTACCCTTCTGCGAGATTGGCGTGAAGTATATGCATGTATGTATGGAACACGGAAACGATTTTCTTTCGATAATTTTCGAGCCTCTATCTCCTCTATCATTTAGATGAGCCAATACGAACGTTGTGTAAAAATCGAATGTAATTAAGTGCCTACTAATTCTTTCTGTGTCAAAGAAGAATAGATTACTAAGACTTACATACTATTACTTCGTTGTGTAAATTACACAATAACAACGGGTTTAAAGATTCGAATTGTTGTTAATTGAATAATTCCCTCACTTATTGAACAATCCGACTTCAATTGTCTTTGCTCCGAGTGGAGAAGATTATCCAAGATCGATAAAACATTACCGAAGATCGTTTGACAATGAATGGCGATGAGGATTGAAAAAAAAGAGAGGATAAAAATAGGCTTTGTTAGTGGTTGACCGACATTGTTTTTTTTTGTAACCTCACCTACTTTAGAGTTGTTTGTAGAGTCGAGTCTGTTATTTGTATGGACAAGGGCGGTGTCATGGTGTCGGAATGTACTATACAAGTATTATTACAAAGTTTAAATACATAGATACATAAACTCACATTTTTAATCCCTAATAGGGTGGTCCCTTTGGGGACATGATGCCTCCTGGGTCACTTTTAGCCCGATCGTTTGAGTTTATTTGAAACATAAATAGATTAGGTAAGTAAGAATGTCGAATAGATTAGTATAAAAACAAAATTTAATTAGTGTTGTAGTAATTTATTCCTTTTTATGAGGCAGTCAAATTAGTATTTTGCATGTGATCTGTACTTGTCTAGGACATAAAAAAAGTATGTTTAGTGTATTCTTCTAATACTTGGCTTAAAGGCTTTGGGGTTAAAGGCAAGTATTAGATTTTTCGGGGTTCCTGGGGGATAATTGGAAATGAAATACGTAGAATTATAGGGACAAAATCACTATGGTCACCTATAAAACTCTTACGGATTGCATACTTGTAATATTCAATTTGATAGCCTTAAATTGACCTAGGAGTGTGACCTCTCCAAAGATTCTATCGCTCCCACCTAGGGTTATGGATGAGGGATTAAGTTATTATACAGCAGCGCTTCAGATAATACAGACAAACACGCAAATAAATTACATTACCCAAAACGTTATTAACACAACATTATACGCGATCTCATAAAATTACGGTCCTACGGTCAGTGAACACTGTTGAAATAATAAAGCAGGAATTAAGTTAACTTACTTAAATTTCAACAGCTCGTGTATGTACAGGCGGCGACAAAAGATAAACTGCTAATGGTACAGTTCAATCCTGAATCCTGTTCGACGTCAGATACACTGAAACACTGGTGAATCAAATCACTCCACCTAAAATCAAGTTAGCACCATCACACCGCCTCCCGGGGACGAGGTCCACGCGAAACCCGTTTCGTAAGGTCCGATATTCCGGTTCTCTTTGTCAGGTCACACGAGGTGCTCTCAGTGGGATCGTTGAACAGTTCCAAATGATAATCGTCGCTATGCAAGGGTGGCGGTGCAGTATGTTTCGTTTGTTTGGGGTAAACTTTTTACGCGGCGGGCAGCGAGTACGTGCAAAGCGCCGGCACGGGCGCACAGGCGGCAGCTTGGTGTCGACTGGCGCGGCCGCGAGACCGGCCCACGGCGGCGCACCGTAAAAGCCTCCCTACAAAGCCTGCATCTGCAGTTTTCCCAACTAACGCGCGAAACGATCTTTGCATTGCGGCGTCGCGACGCGTTCAAACGTAACATTTCGCACGCGGACAATTCAATGTACGCGAAAAAATACAACGAACCGCCAGTCGAATTATTTACTAATATGGGCCTGGAGCTTATGAGCTGAAGATTATTGTAAAGGCATGCGGTGGGCTATAGTTTTATGAAATTGGCTTATTGTATGAGAGGCTGGAAATATCGCGGCACACTTTGGTGTTCTGCAGTCACGAGAGGGCGATGTATCTGCTTACTTATACTTATTTTTAACCGGTTGAGTGCAGTTCATTAACTTTTTGGTACTTGTTACTGTTTTTTTTTAATGAAGTAAATAGATTGCTACGTTTCTTATGTCTTGTTGTAAGGAATTATATTTAAAACGGCAAGTATGCTAATTTACGGTTTTATTAGCTTTTGAATTAATTAAAGCGATGCGATGCTGATATTACTACTTATGTGATTTTTGTTCTTTAAATATGCCTTAAAATCGGTGATCGCATGTAAAGCTTCACAATTACTCACCACTATGTATTATTATTCATAATATGTACAATCGGTAAGAACGTATATTTAAATATATCATTATATTTTTATTTTTATAAATTATCTGTAGTCCAGTAAGAGCGTCTGTAGTCCAGTTCATCGGATACTTGATTTTAACCGGGAGGTCGCGGGTTCGAGTCCGACTACTGGACGTGTACCAATGGGACTCTTTTTCAGAGCCTATGGTACGCAACGCAACTCTCGTACGGTGAAGGACAACACCGTGTTGAAACCCGCACACCACAAGGTGTGTGAACCCTCTAACGGCGATGGGCTCACCTCCTGTCACGTTGGGTTAAATACGCTTGGTGAACCATGGGCATTTGCTTAT
>SJJU01004764.1:0-23218 GCA_012932125.1 Conopomorpha cramerella
AGAATCGTCACATAAGCTACCGATACTTGCTGAGCATACGTGGTGTGTGTGCAAGACATTTGCCGACAACATCCCTCAACGCAAGTTAGCAAGCGGCCTAAATCTTGACAAATGGCGTAGAGAAAACACGAACAGTAGGAGAACAATAAAATTTTTGGTAGCTACTTGTGTCCGACTTCCGTTAAATGAAATAACGACTCGGGTACTACTGTCTAGGGCTTTGTTCTTTGTCTAAGGCGCAGTGGTAGTCCGTCTATTTGTGTTGGCTGCCCACTGGGTGTTTGTGTTTCCGAGAAAGCCTTTATGTCTAAGAAGCTCCTTTATACTGGCGCGTTATTCTCTTAAGCTGGTCATTCTGTACACTCCGCTTGCTTTGATGAATGCACTCATCTCATTTGCCATTTTTAATCCTTCGCAAGAAAGGATTTTGTTAGTACAAAAATTGGGTAGCCGACCGATACGACCGGCGTCGACTAATGTATTATCCTCGTAATTCTTAACTTTTCCGAAAGAGATTTATTTTGTGAATATTATATTTTTGTAATTGATATTCTTTAACGCTACCGCCATTGCTTGTTATTTTATTTTGTTTGGTACAAAAGGATTCGTATTAAATAATATACTAGTACGATATGCCCGCATATTTGCCGTATGATCATTTAAGAATTGAAATTCTCAAGTCTCTACTAAATAATGAATATGAAACAATAGAAGAACCCTTCTTCCATTTATTAGTATTATGGATAAATGTTGTCACCAGTGGTTTGAACTTCGTTTTTTTTAAATAAAAGTTAAGACACTCCAAAAAGTACACCATCGTCATCAGCCTATATTCATCTGCTGCTGGACTGAGGCCTCTCCAGTTGCACTTCACGTTGAATTGTTTTCGTCTTCTCGCACCCTGCTTCTGCCAGCTATCTTTCGCAAATCATCAGTCCACCATGGCTGGGGGTGACCGTCCTACACTCCATTTGTCGAACTGAGATCTCTACTGGTCTCTACTCGAGAACTCATTTCTGACGGACGGCCATAGAACCAAAAAGTATTCCACCAAGTGCTAGAAGAAAAAAGAATATCAGTAGGTCTACATTTATCTATTACTTACATTCATAAAAGACCTCCAAAAAAGAGTCATCATCATTGACACATGATGTCCACCGCTGCACGAGGACTCACCCAATGATTTCTATGATAATTTGGAGGAAATGCCAATAATCACCACGTTTGGCAGGATGGTTGACCAGTGTGTGTGGTAGTTTAACTCACAGAGAGCGCTGCTGCCCGTTCTTTGGATAGTTCCTTCAAAATAGTAATATTGACTAAAACATTCGATTTCAAATATTAATTGTACCATTCAATTACAATATTATATTTGTGAATATAAGTATATTTTTTTACCATTAGATGTAAGTGACGTAAAGCAAGTTACTTCGGAATTCCAGAATACGCCTGGCCAGACTTGTTCTTGTGCAGTTTTTTTACAAAGAAGTGGAGCAACATAGACACCACCAATCTTTTGAGGAGTCTAAATGTTTGGCGGATTATTAAACCTAGAGGCATTTCGTTTAAGTCTGGCAAACTTTACCTAAAATATTACATTTTCGAAGATAAATATACTTTGCCATTTTCTAGTCTTTTGACAAAGAGGGTTTACAACACAATAACACAATATCAACACACGTACAGGATACGTAATATCCACACAGAACAATGACCTACATTGTGATTATCTCGGACGATTTGCTACTTTTGTTCGTAACAACAACGAATCGATCACAAATTCTAAGTTTCATGTTTCCACACAATAGACCCCATGAAAAGGACTGTGTTGTCACAAAAACATCAGGTATATCAGATATCAATACGCAATTTATCTTTCACAGGGGCCGAAGGATACACTATCTCTGCCTGTGACAAGGAAACTGTTTTGAAATTGCCGGCAAAACGCAATTGTATATTCGTGTGTTGGTCACAGAAAAAAAAATAAAGAAAGAAGTATTTAAAAAAAAGTATTGTCCCATTGCTTGCACAGATTATTATCTTGCTTATTGAAAGCTTATCTCGTCTTTGAGAAATCGATCGTACTAAACGTACTGTTCAGCTGCTTTGTAAGTTACAGTTCGTTTTCTAAGTTTCCTAAACGCAATATATAATTTATTCAACCGATCGGAAATGAAAAGATTTATTATCACGTAAGCTCTGATTTGAACGTGTGGTAGTAAAGTAGAAAATATAATCAAATTCAAAGATGTTTTTTTAAAGTTGTATAGTTGAGACATACTTTTGCGTTGTTCTCTGCTAGTCTGGGTATTAGAAATAACGACATCACGTGAATTGTGGACGTGGGTGCAGGTAAGTACAGTAAGATCGTAAGGTACAAACAAAATATAGTTTGGTCAAAGACCTAAATAGGACTAAAAAATATTTTCTAGGTAAATTTCAGAATATTTAATACCACAAGAAAGAAACTACAGTCATATTGTAACGTTGAACCAAACGAAACATTACAAGAAAAAATAGTACAAAAGAGCAGCTGAACTAGAAAATGATTGCCAAAAACGTTTTTTAATTACCAAATCCATAAAACGTATTGAACTTCGAGGAGTGACCGATGAGCCGTGACTGAATAAATCGTGGGACTATCGCAAACCTCTTGAGGACAGAAACACTGACATTCAAACGAAAATCGATTCGTCAAAGCCCATACGAGAATCGTATGAGTTCAATGAAGGCGCCTCCTTTCCGTTTAATAACGGTAGGTGTGGCCGAGCACTTCATAAATACTTTAAAACCGTACAAAATCCAAGACTTTAATTTGCACGGTGTCTTTGTTGCGGGCCGCGGACGCGTTTCACGCTCGATCGACAGGGATGGAGCGTCCAGCTGTCATCCCGACCTCGGACTATGACAATCTCTTTGTCCTCCTACAGATACGACTTCATATAAATGCAGTTTATGTGAATTCTACGAAAAAAGAATGAGCTCTCGAGACCCGAATCTCACGCAAAAAAAATCCTCCATCTATTGTAACGAACCTACACAATGACGCGTTGGTCGTATCGTTGGCACATTAAAAAGTATTCATATGGTACTTTTGTATGAACCGTTCCTTTGTGTTCAATGGCAAAAATCTTGACACTGCTACATTTGTCATTTTTGTTACCTCCCATCCCTTAAATGAACCGCGATTTTTGATAATGTGGATGGCACGTTTTGGATCTCTTCGACGTATAACGGAAACGTTGTCTTTTCTTTGTCGCGTTAGATAGATACAAAAACCTTCCAGACAATCATGGATAACTTCTTTTTTCCTTTGTCAAATTCAGAGAAGCGGAAAAACAATTGCCAAAGTTAATGAACTTGAAGTTTTGGTTGCGTAAAGGTAGCGGCGGCGCATTGACTGGAATGGTTGCGTTTGGGTCATGGTTTGATTTTGGGAAATGGAATCACGGATTGTGCTAACAAGGCGTGTCTCTTCAACGTCTGGTTTCAATTAAACGGTAATGCAAAAGTGCAATGACCAGTAATTGTTCTGCGTGATGACATTTGTAGAAACACAAGGTTCTTAATGCCGATTGAATTTCATGGTAGATCGTAAGCCCAATGGAACATTAATAATTTTATTTATAATCCTCAACCAATCCAACCCAATATTTTTTCTACGGCCCACTTTTCTTAGAATTGAAAATGAACTTTTCCAGTGGTCATTTGGAACACAACTTAGTTGCCTTCACTGAAACAACAAACAAGGAAACAATAAACCTTCCGATCAATTTCATCGTGCAAAAATAGAATAAATTCCTTATAAAGGGAGCAAAAAGTAGACAGTTTATCGTTTGGAAATAATGTTCGTGAAGTTTCGCAGTTTGTGATTGGCCTGGGGAATGTTTTTCTAAGACAATGCACATCAAAGGATTGCCTTTGTGTAGTATGAGGGCGCTATGCGTGTTTTCTATCGAAGAATTTTGATCACGCTCTAGTTATAACCATCTCATTAGCTTGCCCGGTGAGTCTCGGCTGTTTTTATTGTCTCTTAACACGTGTGTTCTTTAAATTGACGAGATCACGCCAAAATGGAATTATGTTCTTACAACAACAGGGATTTTGTGAGGTATTTTTTACTTGTTGCATCACATTGTTAGTGCTCTACTTACCGTGGCGTCACTAATCGAATTAAAATAGGTACGTGATGTCAGATCATGTTTATTGTCCAAGTGACAAGAAAAAGTAAAAAAAAGAATATTTTTAATAAAAAACTTTTACCAAGATAGATGAAACTTATATTTTGCCAAAGCATTTTTTTGTAGCGGTGACCTAGTCGTTACGATTACGCCAGTCTCGGTGTCCAAGTTGTAGGATGTAGGTAGGGTCTTATAAAGAGGGTTTCATTTTATTGCATGTGTTAGCTTTTCATACAAATTTTAACAAGCTGTATATCACACTCTTGCCAGTATGGTTCTAAATCCCTTCTTAGCGTAACCCCATACCGATAAAGGAACCTAAGTACTCGAAACCGGAGGTCATGTATGAAAAGATGTATGAATCTAGATGAAGCGAAAGGGGTATAACAGGACCGTGACAAATGGCGATCTGTAGTCTTTGCCTACCTTTATGGGAGACAGGCGTGAAGTGTATGTATGTATAATTATTCCCCAAGAATCACTCTATCTAACAAAGAAAACTGCATCAAAATCCGTTGTGTAGTTTGGAAGATCTAAGCATACAAAGTGACAAACAGCGGGAGGCGACTTTGTTTAATACTATGTAATGGAATGATATAATAAACGAATTGATGAATGCAGAAATTATTATGAAACGATATCTCTCATAAATACACTGTAAAGTATTGATACTTGTTACTGTAACAAATGCTATTAAAATACAATACGCCAGCGACGACGTTTCTGCAGTTGTAATACATTTATATTTTCACTTCTCTTTTTCTTGAAAACTTTCACTAAAGATTGATTTCTTTCCACGCACGAACTATAAAATGACAAAAACACTACAGCGCCTTGAGTAAACAATCGTGAAATTAAAGAGGGAAATAAATACATTTATTTTAGCGGTGATACTATAAAAAATGAATGCATTTTTTTTCTGTCACGCTATGTTACTTGTAGATGACGTGATATGGTGATGGAGCAAATTAACGCTCTTGTGTACTTACAAAAGTACTATTGACTAAAATCAATAATAAAAATAATAATCAATGAAAACTGTACAGAGTAAACATTACTCATTATTTATTTAAGTTGTGTACTGATTTTGGAATGAGAAGAATGATGAAAAAATAAATACGTACACTTTTTAATCCCGCTGAATGGGCAGAGGCGCTTGCTAAGCAAATGTCCCCGCTTCATTAAGGCAGGGGTGAGCCCATCGTCGTTATAGGGTTCACAAACCTTGTGGTATGAGGGTTTCATTACGATACTGTCCCAGAAAGAGACCCATTGGTACACGCCTGCCTTGCGGGTTCGAGTACAGTAGATCTCGAACCCGCAAGACATATCCAAGAACATACCACTAGGCCACAGATGCTCCCACTAGACCACAACCGAATATTCCTGTGAACGATGTTTCTTCCATTATAAGTAATTATATCTAAAAGGGTACAAAATAGATTATTGGGCGATGGGTTGGCCATCTATCACACATGTCCTTAGTATCTGTCCATCAAAACCCCAACTGTCAAACTTAAAGTAATCTAGGAGACATCGTGCATTCAAAGATTCTGTCCAACCCATTAGAGATTACCGATGTGTGAGTTTATGTACTTGATTGATGTTTTAGTGTCACAGGAAATGTTATTAAACTACTTTCTTGGTAGTCCACGCCTTTCACAGTACAAACCTTTACAGTACGGGGTGTACTGCAAGGATCTTATGATGAAGGAAAACAGCGTGATACAATTCGAACGCCATAAAATGTGACAGGTAATGAAGAACCCTTTAAGGGCCATCATCAACATCAGACATCTGACGTCCATCACTGCTGGACGAGGGATTCCCCCAATGATTACCATGAAACTTTGGGCGGGGGGGCTGCTAATAATCGCCACACTTGGCAGACGTGTTGGCCATCGCAGTTGCGTTGTGGTTTAACTTACAGAGAACGCTGCTGCCCGTCCTGGAGTGTTCTCTCGGTCACCTCTTAAGAACCCCGCGACGGTCCGGACGGAACAGTTCGGCTGGGGTGATGACACTGTATCATATTGTATTATATAATATTGTTTTGTTCTATTAGCTGCCACCACACGGGAACCGTAGGGCTTTTGTCTATCTGGATTTGACACTAAAACGCGTTATTGCATTTCGTACACATTTATTTTTTAGTTCATTAAACCATTGGAAAATTTAATACCTATTTAAAGTGTATGGTAATTCAATACGTGTTGTGAGAAAGAATTCGCCGTTGTGTCTCGTTGTTTGGTGACTTCACACGTTTACGCAGCGCGGCGCGATTATTGCACTTGAACGAACGCTGAGTTCACGTTGGGCCATTAAAATAATCAGGCTATATAATTGTGTAAGATAACAAAGACTCATATAGTACATAAATAAAAAATCCAATCTGTACTTTTGTTACCAAATGACACTACACAGTACTAAAATTGAAAATCATAATTATTTTCGTAAGTTGTTACGTCATTACTTAACTTGAAGAACATTAAAACAACATTTGAAAAAAAGTCTTAATATAAAATTGGCGGCGAATACATGACGACGTGATTTGAAGTACGATCTTCACTACATAAGCAAACAAGAAATCGCTTCATCGAGCAACCGAACATTCCCGTGAAAGCTGTACCAGCCTATTTTATTTTCTGCATGATTTGTAGCTCGCAAACATCCGTCGATTGACGAAAGGCCTTCCAACCCTCTTATAATTAAAATACAATAGTGCTATGATGAATAGCTGCGTTCAAAAAGTCATTGATGCTCATCGATTTCCAAACAATAACGGGTGCGCCTGCGCAGCGTGGTTGCGCGTAACCGCGCAATGTCGCGCTCCGTCGACCAAAACACGATCGTGGACTGCTACACTTGTGGGTTGACAAGTATGAAATTTTGATTTCGATGATGTCTTGATTGTGTATCGGATTCAAAGGTATTGTTCCGATTTTCGTGGGCGGATATAGTTTTGTAACTTGCCGCGGATCCCGTTAGGCGAACAATCATTATGACTTATTGTATTTCTTAACACGTTTCGCTGACAGCGGCCAATGGCGCACGTGCATTAATTGACATTTTTATCGGTCAGCCACTACCAGACTATTCAGCTAGATTTTGAGACCTTCATGTAGAACATATCCTATGATAATTTTCGTTTATATAACATTAACGAAATGAAATACATCAACGTTTATATATACCATTATAACCATGCTTGGACTATTTGAGAGTTTTTATTACTTATTTCAAAGGACTACGAGTACCTACTTTTAAATTAATATTGAAATGTGATGGACAGAAAAGGTAAATGTAAATAAAATTACAATAAATATTATTAAGATACATCAAAGAGCACATTTCTCATGACGATCGCGGATTCTATTCCCGACATAGCTTTAACTAAGGCATTTGTTGCGTAAACGCTAGGGCATACTACATATAATAATTATATGTAGTATGTGGTCTAAGTCTATTAAATACTAACAATTATTGTGAGTATTTAATAGACTTTATATAATCTTTAGCTGAGCCTGTAAGACCTGTAGTAGGTGCAGGATATCCTTATTTAGGGCTAGATCTGATATGTATGGCCCAGGATACTATTTTTTTAAAACTGAGTGGTAAAACAATCTCTCGACAGTCCTGTATGCACCTCCACGTATTATAATACAAACCTACATACATAATTTATCATACTTACTTTTTACTACCAGAGGTAGGCAGAAACAATACCTCTTTTGTTTCTTTCATATTATTTAATTTATTCATACATACACATCGGGTTCATGTGTTCTTTACTTTAACTTTCGGTACCATGTCGTTGATTTATTATAATACTACCTACGACACAATATTATCCGAAACCATATTAAACCATAACAATATTAATTTTACCATTATCTACCCCATTCGTTCACGTTACGTTAGATTAACCCTACGTGCAGTTCATAGCCCCACGACCATATTGCATATCGCACGCAATCTGCACAGGCGGGAGCCGCTGCTCCTGGGTCACTCCACTTTTTGCTACGTCAATAAAAGTAAATTAGACTGGATAGTGCAGTATCGATCGGGCGCAGCTAGTATCGCCCCTAATGAGCCGCTCTGACCCGTCTGAAGTCTATTCCGTTATGTGATATGTGAACTTTGAATGCATATGAAGGAAAACATTGTGTTGTCGATTTTCCAACATGATGTCTTCAATAGTCTTATAAAATAAGGTCTGTGATCACTATAACAACGAAGCATGCGTGAAATTTTACCTTTATAAAAATTATATAAATAAATATATTTCCCGCTTTTTAATCCCCAAAGGGTTAGGCAGAGGCACTTACTAAGCAAATCTACCAAGCGTGTTTAACCCAACGTGACAGAGGATGAGTCCATCGCCGTTATAGGGTTCACTCAACTTGTGGTGTGCGGTTTTCATCACTGTACGAGCGTTGCATTGCGTACATAGACTCTGAATACCCTATCGATACGGTAGTCAAACCGACTAGTCAAAATGGAACACTAGTCAGTTTGATACACTAGTCTTCTTTAATACTCCAGACATAGACGACCGGAGCGAAGTCTCGTGACATAAAGAAAGATACTTATGAAAAATACAGTTACTAAAATTTGTTGTAATATTTGTAGGTAGAGTTAAACTTTTTTGTCGTGCGCTTAAATACTGCCGGTGTATAAACCTCGGTTACGGCCATCCGAACCCCGGCCTCTCAAACTCCTCTACAGGAAACCGAAGAGAAAAGTACTAAGC
Organism: Conopomorpha cramerella; assembly: GCA_012932125.1. Lineage (NCBI taxonomy): Eukaryota > Metazoa > Arthropoda > Insecta > Lepidoptera > Gracillariidae > Conopomorpha > Conopomorpha cramerella. Next base: position 8,935 of record SJJU01004764.1, read on the forward strand.
GCGTAGTCAGCTCAGCAGAAAAATAGCGTCAATGATGGCTTCGGGCAACTGAACTAAGTCGGCGTAACGATTACTGTTGGGCCAGAAACGCTCCAAAAAATACCACTTAAATGGAGTCACCCATCCAAAGAATGTTCGAGATCAGTATTGCTTAACTTCGGCAATCGGTTGCGGTCACCGAAGCCGTCAACGAGCGCACTTTGACCGGCCGTGGCTTGCTTCTAATAATTAAAACTTTATAATATTTTTGGTCCCATATTATACTCGCTGTATAGTGTACTCGTAGTATGAGTTAGTGTGGTGACGGCGAATAGAATACATGTATCATCCCCTAGTCCAACTTTTCCCGTCTTGACGGCCGCGGCGAAGCGACCGAGGGAACTTACCTATCTAGAGGACGGACAGCAGCGGTCTCTGAGTTAAACCACAACACCACAGCGATCACCAACCCGGCTGCCTTCCGGTTTATTAAGATGGGTGGGTTAACAATATTTTCACAAATAAACTGACACACAAACATAGCCACAAACATATGAAGTAAGCCTAAACTGTTTTGTCTCTAGCTGTCTGTATAAGTCCAGTTGTTCTTTAGAAACAGTTACCCATACTGTCCCGCTCAGTTCTATCACATAGAGTCAGTGATAGCATGCGAATTTTAAACTATACAATTGTTTACCTATTTACTTTTCCAACCAATGCGATAATTGCTACGGGACCCGGCAGTTGAGAATTGTTACCATAAAAAAATATGAAACCCACAACGCACTGCAATGCGCCAAGCCGTCTACTGGAAAGAAACCATTTGCATTTTATTTTTTCTGAACTTAAAAAATAGACACAGAACGTTGACCGACATCCTGGCCAGCATTATACAAGCTGACAAAAGCCAGTCATACTTTTGCGTGTTCCAGTACATTATTCACGGCGTATCCCCGCGAATACATTATTTATAATGAAGACATAAAGTTGGCAAAACAATCGCGGTGTCGCGCGGTCACCGACACACTATGACCGCATTTTAATGCACGCAGGGACTGCAAAATGTATATATAAATATATTGGTACGTCCAGAAAATCCTGAAGGTAATTGAGTACGTATTCTTTTCAGTTTTTCACCTCTTTTCTTATCTAATTAATTAGTTGGAATACTACGAATAGAGGACACAGACTTCAAGAACTGAGTGGGCTAGCGAGGTAATTGTGGGGTTGAAAAAATCGTCATATCAATACATCCCTTCCGAAAATATTAGTGTGTGTATGTTAAATACACACACAAATATTTTCAAATTTCATCGAATATTCTTTAATTTAAAATATTATCTGTCAGTACCTCGCTGTGCCCCGCTGCGACCAATGTAGGTACACAATGAAGTACCAAGAAGGATTTCACGAAAACGAAGTGTAAGCCTCAATAAGAAAGAACGCCGGGATAAAAAAAATGTCGCTTCATCCTGAGGGAGTCCTTAGTCCGGCCAACACGCCATTTCGCCACCTCTACATAAATTCAAAGTAACAAAGTAACACAGCCCAGCTACTGAATGCAAAACAGTTTACATGTCATGCCATTTTAACTAGAATGTAGGAAGTGAATGTAAATGCTCCATTCAGTCCTTTATACTGATACAGTCGGGGACGCAAATAGTCGAGGTGAGATTCGTACGAGGAGAATTTAGTAGTTTGCTATGTAAATGTTTAAGTGTGTAATTATGCTTTGTCAGAATTTATTAAAGCTGAGCAATCATTTTATGGGTAACTGCAAACCCATAAAATTACAAACACTGTTAACACTCAGGAATTTGCTAGGTGTGTCAAAGGAAACTGCGTAGGAGGGAATAACGTGCTTCCTTATGAATATCCTTATCAAGATGCTTATCCGAAATTTTGACATAAGGCAAGGCATAACTGGAATAATATTTAGAATTGTTTTGACTGACCAAAATCATACTCATTTCTGTCATTGAGCGAAACAGATACCAAACTAATGTGTGACAGTTCTGGTAGGTTACGTGTAACATTATGTTTCTTTTTTATTTTTCATTTGCCTGTATCTTTTCTTGATAATTTGTGTTATTGTGTAATCAATGATGAATCGGTGATGAATAGTATTTTTCTCTAAAGAAAACTTTCTTTCAATAATAAAACAACATTTCAAAGTAAGTGTTTATTCCTTTCTCATCTTACCAACACTCCAACTATCATAAAATGACACAGACTGTTCGCAACTTCACACTAACACCAAAGCACGTGATTATCTATAAATAAGTACCTATTTCACTTATAACTTAGTGCGAATTTCAACAATTTTCGTCATGAATGCGAAGGGTTCAATGGAACTTGGCAAATTTATGCGTTGTAAGACCTAACGGTCTTTAAGGCTTGAAAAGCACTTAGGAGAAATCGACTGGAAAATCTGTGAGAGATATAGTATTCAATCCAATGGAGTGACTAGTCTTTGTGTACTTCGATGTATTATTTACTACTTTATAGCGAAGACTAATCTATGACTTATAACAAAAGTTATACCTAAATTTATGTAACTACGCTGTTTTGTCTTTTGAATACGTCAAGGAAATGTCAAATGATAGAAAAAAGTATCCTGAGTAAGGGGTTACCAACAAAGGGATGCGGTAGTGAATTTCTTAGAGGTTTCTTTTTGATTTGACTGAGACGTGATTCGATACGCAAAAAAAAAATAACAAACTGTATATTTTGTTGTATTATATTCCTCAGTAACACACTATGATGGAAATTGAAATGTAATATCCATTATTACACATTAAATTCACAAACTCCCCATTCACTTGGTTCACAACCTTTGCAGCTAATGCAGGTTTCGATGGTTTTGATGAACACTGAAATTAAAAATTCCAAAGGTCCTAAAAACTAAAAAGTCTTGATTCCGATTAAAGGGCGCTCCTCTATAGAAATAAAGTAACCATTAACGTAAATCATTAGTCATTACTGTTGATTATTTACGCTAATATTTATATTTTAGACGCTTAATTTCACGTCAACTTAATGTAACAAATATCGTGTCTACTCTTTCCACAAGTCTTTGTACTAGATACATCGTTTTGCTTTCACCTCTTCAGTTTTGTTTCCCACTTGCATAGTCTTTATTTTAATTCTCACCAGTTTTGTTGTCTTTCGTAGTTTCTCGACACATGACCTACCTCTATACCTACTACCTATTAAACCATTTATTTCGGTTACTTTTTAATTTGTGTCCTTTACACATTAAGATCAAGTAGCAATTATCAACATACTTAAAATAAACGTAAAGTCGAATTCGTCTAGTTTATAAAACGAACATCTGAATTCAAATTTAAATAGCTCGGCGTTCAAATTATTATGCGGACCTCTTGAATTTCCATTAAAGTAGCTATTAAAGAAACAAACAAGGAACTCCCTCTGCGATAAAATAATTATCGCTTTTATCCGTGCCGAAGGAATACCTTTTGTGTGCCCATCACCCAGTCCCTAAGGCAAACATAATATTAAAAGAAAAATTTCACGAGAACGGTCCCTAATCAGACCCTTATAACAAAAAATCAACTAGTATAAAAGTCCAAAAGGATGACGTCAGCTTAAATTTGTGATAGCAAAACCAATACCAGCCTACCGTGGTCCGTTGTATAGATAACACCGTGACCGAAGTAAAACAAACTAAAACTAATGGCGGTAGTGCACTCATCAGATATTGGTAGACGAACCATCAGAAAATATGCCCTCTGACACCTGTTTTGTCAGAACGGCGGCACCTGCCTAACTGACCGAGTAAAAAAGAAAAACCGACAAAGAAATTCGTATCTTATCCCAGGTTTCTTGTTAACAATAGGTCGCTCCTTTTTTTTCCACAGTAAAATATGTATGAGAGCCCTTGTTTGCTTTTAAATTATACGGTTTGGAGAGATGCGCTAACCGCGCACAAATTGTTTCAAGGTAAATCCTATCTTATGGAACTCAAATACACGGACCCTGTAACGTATCTATATTTCACTAACAACATACATGTATAAATAAATAACCGGGAGATCATTATTCCTGTATAAGTAGTGGAGGGTTAATTAAGGCGCATTCAGGTCGTTTCGGCCCCGAGGTATCATTTGCTATTGTGGTGATCCCATCGGCTCCTTGGGGGTTAGCCTTTTTGTTGTAATGTTTAATAGCAGAAATGATAAATGCTTCTGGACTCTGGACAGTCCGAGGCAGGATATTTATAATAGGAATATTGGAAATATTTCTATGAATACAAACGCATATCGATTTAGTAACGAATGATTTTGTTAGAAGCGGTCGTGAAGTTACTAAACTTGCAACGTAAATGTTGTTAGTTCGAGCTTAAAAGCTTAACATGCATGTAAAAACGTAGAACCTTTAAAGGAATGTACGCAGTATGCAGCGTACTATGTGGTACTGAAACATTGTCGAATCCACCAAAAGGTGTGTGAAGATTACACAGCAAATAACCTGCCATGATGGAATAAATACTTACGTAGAATATATTTGCATTCACATGCAGAAGTGGCATCCATAAAACAATATTCTATTTTCAGAAACATAGAATGTCCGTTAATTCAAATTCGTCTATTATTTTTTATCTTTCGGCAAACAAGGCGTGCCAGAGAAATACTAATTATACACCGAAACGGAGACGTGATAGCCTTTAACCTTCATAAAGTTTGTTTCTTTAGAACCCCCACGTCGCTGAAGTCGTTTTTAAGCCGCCTCTTATAGATATTAAGGAAACCAAAAAAAGGTATTACAATCGTGTTATAGCACAACGGGAGAGCGCGAGACGTCGAACAAGGTTAAAGAGCTGAATTGAATGGAAAAAAATCGCAACCCTTTGAAAAGTATATCATGTTTTAAACGCCTTTACGGAGTCGGTTCAATTTCCGTAAACTTAAGAAGCTCTAAGCGTAGTTGATGCGGCTACCTCCCTTCTTAATCCGCTTTTAAACCGCATCGGCGGCGGCTTTTCTGTGTCCACGGAATTAAGTAGACACAGTTTCATAAACAATATTTCCAGAAGCTATGATTAAAGTTGTTTGTTTGTATCCTTCGCCGGCAACAAAGAAATGGTAGTGTGGAAATAAGTTTTGTCAAGAATTCTTCTTTGAGTAGAAGTTAATGCACTTTTAATCACAAAGAGAGGTAGGCTAAACACTGATAAGCAAATGATCGCAGTTCAATTTAACCCAACATGATAATTGGAGAGCCCATAACCGTTATAGGATATCATACATCTAATGGTATGTCACATAGGTATCTTATAAATTACCACATTCATGTAATATATAGTAAGTAAAGATTTAATTGTTTGTTTGTTAGCTTGAATTTAATAGACTTCGAAACTACTAGACCTATTCAAACCCAAGATGTTAACAATTCTAGTCTACTAAGGTTTTCTACAAAGATGACAATCCAAAAGTTATAATTTGTTCATAGTTTTGTATTTACTAACATCCGTCAGAGGAATGATGTTATTTTAAAAATAGGTACGAAAGTGAACCGAAAATAAATTTCGGTTCAAAGAATAAATTATCTACTCCGTCAATCTTAATTAAACCTAGGGATTGTTCAGGTAGAACACACCATATCTCGATTTTACTTCTGATCACACAATGGCGGAGAAACAAGTTTTGTATTTTTTTTCTGTTGCCCTAATTCTTTTACCGGAATGAAGATGCGTCCCGAAGACAAGCAAAGGGTTCCTTCGTTAGGGATCAGTCCTTATGAAATTCTTATCAGGTGGCTATTCACGGATATCTTACTCTTTACCATGCAAATGAAAACAATTGACATCAGCTGCTTCCTTTCATACATATTTAAAAGCATTCACTTCTGGAAACATGAATTGTACCTTTACTTTTTTATTGTTTTGTTCAAAATTAATTAAAATTATATTATAAGCAGTAGTACTAATTATATAATATCTCTTTACATATAATTATTATGTGTAATATATACAACATAGCGATGTATTTATGAAATTAAATTTATAACCATGTCTGGCACCAGCATCTGGAAATCCACGTGTTTCGCGAAACACAACGCCACCGGCGCAGACCACAGAATGATCCCTTTAGAATATTCATTTTTTACTCTTAGTGCAAAAGCACGGATCGTTGTCCGGTTTAATTCTATATCAAAGAGCAATCGTTCATTCAAGAGTCCGTATTGAATAGTCGTTAAGAGTGAATGGGCGTGGATCAACAATGTGTGCGTCGGCGACGGTCCTCACTCGGCCGTTGTTGTCGACGATTTCAGATCACATGCATAAGAAAATGCACGTAATATAAATCTTTCCGGCGAAGCACGAACAACCGGACCACTCCCACTCGACCCGCGGACTCTGTCTCAAATACGAATATTAAATTCCGCTCGTCCGAAGTCTTTATTTAAAACTACATTACCAACAACTTTAGACTTTATTCCAAAGATTTCTGAAGCTCGTTTATTGCTTTCGCGACCCAGCGAACCCGAGGGCAAAGCAAATGGGATATTTCGTTTGAATGGGTATTAATAATTTTTATTGCAGGTTCAACTCTTTGTGGCAGGCAGACGAATTTTTCTTTACCTTTTTCTACGTCCATCAATAATACTTGACACTTGAATGAGCGTCGCCGGCAGTTTAACGGCTCAATGTAAGATAGTGCATACTTAAAAAATTATTCAACATTAAAAATTCAATGCAATAAACATACGAACACGACCATACCAACGATCCCAATCTGCGGTTTACTGTATACTACCTCAATCATGTAGCAAGTATAGTAAAAGAAATGGATACAACAACTCAAATAATACCATACATCGGATGATTCAAACATTGTATAAAAAAACACTATAACGACCCATTTATGTGACAGACAATAATCGGAATCGCTTTCACTAAATAATTACGACGTAAATGGGTAATAACAGTTGAGATGTAGGCAAAGGAAGCGCTCTGTCAGATGATGTGCCCGTCGTATCAAATCGCGCTGACATTGAAGTTCATGCGATAAAGTGAACCGAAGACTTGGACCACGGTGTGTCTATGTAACCACTCTTTCGTTCGAAAATAGATCGTATTAAGCTTACTTAAGGTTGAAATACAATTATGCGAAAAGAAACAGTTTTTCATGAAGAACAATTCTCTGGAGACCACGACCTCTACCCTATACTACCGGAACGAATAATACGTACTTGTCTTGAACATTGATGCGTTGAATTTATGGTTTTTCTGATTTTGATCGCAGTCTGTTATTATAAACTCCTCGGTCCGCTGGAAGTGCTGATATTTTATTAATTACGCAGGAATGTTGGTCTTTTTACCCTCTTTCAAATTGTCCATAACGTGTTATAGCAAAAAAATGCTCGATCTCGCAGTGAATATCAAAACGATTACCCACCTTCGGCTTACAAAACCAACAAAAGGTAAAAGGTCAATGCTGTGATTTCACGCAGGATTGCACTAATTGGTATTGTTAAGTACCTACAGTCCTGTTGTAGGCAGGTATTATTTATAATATCTGTATGCCGAGTCACGTCAGTTGTCCCATCAAGGGTCAGGTGGATATTAATTATCACATTATTTAAAGGGATATTTTATACTAGGTATACCTACTAGTAGCTAATAGGTAATAAAAATAATGTTTAACAAAAAAAAGCGTGACTGATGTTATCCTAAATGTTTGTACCGAGCGCCATACGTTGTATTCCTGGTACAAATCTGTAATTACCTACATGTTGTTTTTTGTACTTTGCATTTTTAATAAACACGTGATGATAATCACTGGAATCGTCTTAAAGGCAAGTGCTCTGAATCTATGGTATAGAGTTTGAGTATACGTATAGATAGAAAATACAGTACAAACCCATACAACAAATGCCTCAGTTCATCACGATACCGCTATCGGCAGCGGGTATCGAACTATCGATCCATATCCGAAAGGCAGATGGCATGATCGCTCATTCAAATCGGTTGTCAAGGTAGAAAGAAAAACTAAACAATTTAATAATTATAATTATGGTCATTACTTGGCAATAAAATAGCCTGTACAAATATTTTTGAAATCATAGACACGAATTAATAAAAACATACTACTTGTACTATTTATTTAAAATGTGTTGTCCAATAACATAACCGAAAAACCTTTTGCACCATCACTTACCTACTCACGGGACAATACAAATATAAACCCTTTGCATAAAGAGGCCATAGTACTGTAATTAGTATTAAGTATACATCATTAAGATATGGATATTTTCACTGCAATTACTTCTAACAGTTGCAAACATTTCAACTGTACCCACTAATCAACTACGGAAAAATAACATGCCCTGTACTAGTAATAATTATTCATAATAAATACTTCAACTAACATAAATATCTCAACAAACACTATTGGCGTAAAATTCATAGCGAATAGGGAAAGCTGTAGGTAATCCAAAATCTTCAGATCCTTTGGAGACATGATTGCTCTCAGGCCACTAAACTTCTATTTGGCTCATATTGTCAAATTGTATGGTAGTGGCTATCACATTATCCAATAATGCTAAAGAGAAACAACTCTAGGACTTTTGAACGTGTTTTGTTACAGTACAAAGCTACATTATTCGTTCGGCAAAGAAGATATTTCACTCTTACATCACTTTTAGCCTGACAGTCAGTTATTTTGGAATACCTAGTGATATCTAATAAATCAGTGCGTAGTCAGCCTATAGCCCAAATAATTAGCAAAATCTTAATAATATATAAAATCCAGTGTCATGATGTTTGTTCCCAAGGAACTCTTCACCAAGGCTGCCGATATTCACAAAAGTTGGCATTTATATGTAATTTCGTCAAATTTGAGAGATAGGTTAGTTTATATTTTGTGACATCCACTACTGGGCACAGGCCACCCTGGAGGATATACTAATTTTATATTCATATTAATAGACAGGACAACGTCTGTCGAGTCCACTAGTATAAAATATAATTTGTATGTCCTAGTCCAGTATGTTATTCCCAGACTACGATAGGCAAAAAGTGACCTACGGGCCATGTTTCCAAATCTTCTGTCCATTCTATCAGGAATCACGGATAATAAAGGTCAAAATCGCTCCACGACTCTGCTAAATACTTCAGCTCAATGCATCAAATGAGTCGTGGACTGCACAAACATCCAAAGTGCACTTGTCGCGCTCTGTCTCGCGGAGTGTTCAAGTTTGTTGATCCTAAGCTAAGCATCAATAAATATTTTGTTGTGATTCAATGATTAATGTGATGGACTATAAAGTGTTTACGAGGTTCGTATCTCGCCAAAAATCCTGGGAACGAACTTTATGCTTTCATTGGTATCGATTTACTTGGACGTGATAATAAAAATAAAGTTTGTAGGTACTTACTTTTGGTGTTACTGACGTTCAATTTAATGTTGGGAGATATCGAATTAATTAGTCCAACGACGAGACGAGGAAGATCAACGCACACATGGCCGCGCTCCGTGGACTCCGAGCTCGTGCGTCGGAGACGGCAGCGCTGTATAGAGGGATATGGAGAGGAGATATCAAAGCCCTATGTACCCCCCGGGTATGCTAGGACCTAAGTAAAGTAGGTAGTTCGTAAAGTATTACTCGGTCAGTTGTTACTCTTTGATAGATTCTTCACACATTTCCGGTGTGTTTTTGTAGTAATTGACTCGTTTGATTCGATTTTGTTTTTGTTTATTTATACTTTCCTAGGTATCGCATAGATAACTATAACTATCTATATAAAGAATGAATAAAATGTTGTTGTACATTTAGAATATTTATGCAACTTTAGTACGCAACTATTATGATATTAAGTTTAAGCGGCAAAGTTAATTACTATTGAAAGTATTCAAACGGAAAAATAGGTAGGGACCTAAAAAAGCTACATTTGCATTAAACTGCATGCTGAGCAATGAAACGCATACAAAACTGTACCTACCTGGTCACTGCAGAAAGTATTTCGCGTAGGTAGGTAATAGTTACATGTCTTAAAGTCGTTTCATATAATTTACTTGAATAGGTGCCTATCTACTCAAGCCTGTACCCACATAGATGCACGTAGGATGGCGAACCGTGGGCGTTATTTATCACCAATGTTACCACGTTTATTGACAGTTGAAAACAATGACAGAAAAATTACTGCTGCTAACATGAAGAATGACGTACACCAATTTTGGTATAGTCTATTGGTGTCATTCTCAATTATTTCAAAGCATTACTGCGGCTTAGTAACAAGACAGGAGTACAATTATCTTATAACTCAACTCAATGTACGTAGGTTGATATAAAATAGAAATATTTTTATTAAGATGTTATCATCGTAATACAACCAAAGACGTCAATTGTTGTTGTACCTATTTCGTAAAAAAAAATGGTTCAAAGGTACAAAAACAACACAGAGTTAAAATTCTGAGATTTTCGGCTTTTGTGGAATGTATTAAGCACTGAGCGTTAGACTATCCAGCTTGTCCATCTGAACCTCAAATATCAAGCTAGAAATGACCTGGGACTCTTGGTTTGTCCAAAAGTTTACTTATTTATTTATCCAACACTTAACCTATTCTTACAGCAATGCCAATTCAACAGGTAAGCTAATAACATTATGTAAACACATTCACATTGTAACAACTTTAAAGCATATCATACAGTACATAATATAGTTTGTAGTATGGAAAGACGAAACAAAAAACAAAACAAAAAAATAAAGTATCTGGTCGATTTTTAACATTTTATGTGGTTGCACGGTACGATACAATTCTAGTCGCCACTTGTTGTAATCTTTGTGTTCTTTATATGTTCTATTCTTTTAAGGGAGTTAGAGATATTTGAACCAAAGGCTTACTGAATATCACTTAGTACGCATCGTAGAATCCAGAACTATATCTTTCTTTGATCATTGAATAAACCAAACTTATTTGTTTGATAAATAATAGCAAATACTTTATGTAAATTGCAAGGTACTTTACAATTTAAATTAAATACAATCGGCATTCATCATCTCGAGGTTAAACTAACTCATTACTATGCATATAATGAAATTAAGTAGTCATAAACATTGTCAATGAAATTGGGCGTTCAAAATGTCCATGATTTAGAAGGTATAAAAATATTATTTAATAACAAAAGAGCACCTACTTTAATAAACATTTTGTTTGACAATTTGAACAGTAATTTCTAATTATCTTTATCAGAAACGACTTATATACGCACTGCCTTTTATGGTAAAGGCAAACACGAGGAAATCCTTCGAAGCACGTGCTATGTCTCTCCTTGAGACTAAAGACATAAAACATTCATATTATATTATAACAAAGAGCGTATCTGTAACAGATTCCCAAGAAAACGTATGTCAGCGATTCTTAGTAAGTATATCTCCAATTTCCTACCGCTGACACAACAATGATTTCATATCGGCGAAAAACATTATAATCATCGCCTGCATCGAGTTTCAAGACAGCGCAATGTATTACGAGACGTATAATTTGCATGAGAACCCATAGACTTGATGTGAATACCAAAATAAATAAAAGATTTTGAACACTGCGAAAGAAAAAAACCTAGAATAAAGCTGGCCAGCATAACATGAAACTCTTTTTAAAGATTACTCACTAAGGAACTCAGCTCATGGGCTTGCGGATATTCTTGTGTTCAGAATGCAGAAAGAAGTCGCAAATTTCCAGTATATTTTGGTCAAGATTTAGATATATTAATCAGGGATGATGTAACACTGAAATGGTAAGTTGTCGACTATGATGTGCCTTTAAGTATACACGTCGTGGTTGGTAGGGTAAGAGACACAGTGATTGACAGCCAGTATCCACCCACGAAAGAATGTTGGTGGCCGAGCCGACCAAATTCACCGGCGTATCTTTGTTTTTTTTTCTGTTTATTTGTATTCTTTTTTCTGTTCTGCACACAAGCCCTAATTATAATGTGGTTTTGAGGAAACTTAATTACCCACCTAGAAAATGATTTTTGAAAGTTGTATTTTATATTGCATGGTATGATGGTTATGCATTTTTTAAGAGACCCACCAAGTTAACGTGATTAAGTTATCTTTATAAAAACTTATTTACTTATTATATTTATATTACTTATTACTATTTAACCTGCATTAGTTCACATCACATATGTCAATTAGAAATTGTAAGCAGAGACATAAATACCTATCTATACGCCACATCTGTTTTATAGAGGGGTAGACAGAGATCACGAACCTCCACTTGTTAGTACGCCGGCCTCCTTAGGCACATCGCGAATTTGATAAAGGAAAGTCCTAGAACAGCCCCTACCCATACAGCCTTCTACCATATTCTTGTACATCCCTTTCGATATCCAGCATTCTCTTGACAATACATACATAGATTTCCATTTGCTCCGGTCCCGTCATTATCTTGCTTTTTCCTCATTCGTCAATCTATTCATCGAAGCATCGGTTTGCGGCGGTCTTTACATTTTACTTGCACGTAGCAGATTAAAATTTGGCCACAAAATACCCGATTTTCCATCTTCAAATCCTTCAACCTTATTAATAATTAAGTTATACTAATGTTCATTTGACTAAAGTCGAAAATCGACAAGAACTGAGAATAACTTACATACGACGTACGACCACCTACACTAACTGATTTAACTAACAGTAACTGAAGTTCCTTACAAAACAATATTTTGTTGTAGTATGTAGAAACTAATTAGGTGCCTGCTGGAGGTTGCAGATATGATCGTGAAGAGATTTGTCTGCACATTTTAATAAAAAGGTACCTAGCACGATCCTGCCTTTAAAATAAACCTAAGTATATTGGAGGAACTTAACAGTACACTTGTAGTGTGCACATATTGTATGTTAACATGTTTATATTTGTTCGCAGCCGCTCAAAAGAATGTCTTATCTCGAAATGCAGTTTTCGACAGTTACGGTATCAGAAACAACATCTTGAGGGCCGACTCATTAGTTACCATGTGATCACTCAGTGTCACACCTCGCGTACCACCTACAGCTGCCTTCCTTAATGAATTTGGTTATTAAACGTATTTATTCATATACCCACGTGATGTGTTGAATATTTGAGTTTATATTAAAACGCACTTCTGCAGAAAGAGTTACCAAATTAAACCGTGAAGTTATTCACATTCTAGGCGCTTGATGCAAAAGACTGTTACACCCCATTACCGCGTCAATGCATTTAAATGTCGAACATAATTTGAATTTCGAACACATTCTGATCTCTATAACTTCCTCAATCATACGCCACTCATTCTCGGACGTAATAATTATTGAATCCGGTATCTGACAAATCACACTTCCTTACTGCTGCTGCCCAAGGCTCATTATCATTACGTATCTCGTTCAAACTATTGTTAGAAAGGTATTTATGGACCTTCATAATGTCTTTTATGCTTACAATATTGACTACTCACAAAATTTACTCTTGACCTCAAACGTTGCGCAGTATGAGTCATTATAACCTTGCATGTGTATCTATTAAAATAGTCTGTTATAATATCGGGTCGGGAATAAAGCAATGTTTCAAATTATACCTTCTACTTACATATCACAACACGAAGTGAATATTATCTCATTCTCGGTACAATTCTTAAAGTTTATCTGCTACACAAGTACCTACCTATAACTTAAAAAAATCGCCGACATCTTTTTGTTTTCAGATTTATATGGATACTTTGGTTCCAGTAAAAAAAAATATCGGACTACTCTTTAAAAAGTTATGAAATGTAAATAACTTAATGAAATAAGAACCGATTTTAACTAGTAAAATTTGACATACCTATATGTGGTTTTCTCATGGATGCCATTGTCGGAACTGAACCAAATTTATATGGGACCAAACGGGAAAAAAACATCCAAATCGGTTCACCCAGGCGAAAGTTCTGAGGTAACAAACATAAAAAAAATACAGACGAATTGAGAACCTCCTCCTTTTTTGAAGTTAGTTAATAATAATAAATAAACGCGTCGACTTGAGAACATCTTCTGTTTTTCTCGATTAAAAAGGTAGAGACGGTCCTATTTATAGTCTTAAATGTAGTCAAATAATATGCTCATACCAGTTATCTTGGCTAAATTATTACGAATTTATGATTACTATTCAATGGTCCGGTTGGTTTAGCGTCTGTTGTCCAGTGAGTCCGATCCTTGACTTGGTCGCGGGGTCGAGTCCGGCTACTGAACGTGTACCAATGGGACTCTTTACAGCCTATGTACGCAACGCAACGCTTGTACGGTGAAGGACAACATCGTGATGAAACCCGCACACCACAA
>SJJU01004765.1:0-31584 GCA_012932125.1 Conopomorpha cramerella
ATGAAATGATATTAGAACTTACGTTTGCCAGCAGTGACGTTGATATAAATTAAAATTTAATACTTATCGAGCTCTGTCTGTTGCATTTACCTCGGAATATTTCGAATGTAAATACATCCGAACGACAATTGCATTCCGGAAACACTCGGTAAATGTGAATCGTCTGGTTACACCGGTAGGATGTGGGTAGGTACCTAGTAGGATCGCATCGTGCACCCCTGCTGCACCGTGACGCCGTATCGCCGCCACCGCCGTCGACGTCATGATATCCTGGTACTGAGTTATTGCCGCGGGCTGATACCGAGCCCCGGTATCGCCTCGTACAATCCTGGACAGTTTCAGCTCCACCTCCAGAGCATTTTAACTAGAGTCACCTTAAAGCTGGTTGTCATACATAAAATAGATCAGATTATATTTGTCCTGTGAAGTATGTCGAGACCGCCAATGCACCTACCAAGATTACACCGCTGCTCCAAGACACTGGGTAATTAATATTATTTATGGAAAGAGGTTGGTATTCCTTACTTTTAGTAGATAGGCAAAATTGACAAAGAGATAATCGTGACATTTTGAAAAGTTTCAAAATGTTGTTCGAAAACAAACGGAATTCCTAATTTGTTACAATAAAATCATCTACGGATTTATTAAGAAACACAACGCTGAAATATTTCAAGTATCGTATTATAATAAGTATTGTTATGCAGAATGTACAGCGAACGTTATTCATACGAGAGCATGTATCGAACAATTCGCACACCCTTAAAGCACATAAGCGAGGGCCCTTTAAAATTACTCCCGAAACAGCTCTTTAAACTTTCCCATAGGAGGCCATTATTTACGTTTCCACGTAGGCACCATTAAGATTTGCCACATATCTTCGGAACACGTTATGGTAATTATGGGTCGACGTTTTATCTCGACGACTCTGTATGATTAGAACTCTTACCGCTGGTTAAGGTCATATCGAGCTTCACATCAACGGAAATATAATAGCGTGAACTTTGTTATGAATATCATATTGTGTGAACTCCAAGTTCAGAAAACTTCAGTATTCCGTACAGCTTATAATGTCTGCGACAGAACAAGTCCGCGGAATCTTTGCTCGGCTCGCAAACTGTACCGGTGGACATGACATTCTTTACAATATCTCATGACCTGTTCGAAGTACTAAATGTACCGTTGTTCAAGGTTCAGCTGTAATGTGGCATTGAACACTTCCACGGATTGCAGGGCTCTAGTTGTAACATTTCGGAACGTACCGAAATTAATTCGGATGGAAGATATCCGGCGGCGCGATAGCAGCTCCTTCCGCGCCATTTATTGCCACTCGTGTGGGTATCGAAGGGGTAAAGAATATCAAGATGTAACGAGCGAGGCCGGAAGGCTCGCAAATGAGCTCCGACTTATCTCGCTTAATGCGGCCGTGGGGTTAATGTTGTCTTACATACGATTCGCCAGTACGTGGAATAACACAGTTCTGAGGTTGTTATTAAAGAAATAATAGATAGGTTCCGTCTAGACAAAGGGGTCTCGTCTTGCATAAAATGAATGTGGAACGCAAATATGCAAGGATGTTGAGTAAACACACTGTGTGTGGGGAAATTGTATTAAGTCGTGAGCTAAGTTGAACGCTTGACGAAGAGTTGGATGAGACGACTTTCACTCAGTTTCTCATACCTACTTTTTCGTCTTTACATTAACCAATTACTTCGGTACTGTATAATTATGTGTGTCTTTGACTTAACCAGCCAGACAAGTATTCGTGTTGCGGTAATTTTAACACAATTAAAGGTCAGAATTTTAAAATATCAGCCCTTTTTAGGATACTTTTTAAACTCATTCAGATATTTATTAGATACATGCAGATATTTTTTTAATGCACTATGAACAAGCGTTTGACCATTATCCTGGCTGGTGTTAAGCAGGAGTGTTATGATGTGGGGCACACTTTGATTGGTTGATTTTACAAGTGTATTGAGCATAAATCT
This sequence comes from Conopomorpha cramerella, assembly GCA_012932125.1. Classification (NCBI taxonomy): domain Eukaryota; kingdom Metazoa; phylum Arthropoda; class Insecta; order Lepidoptera; family Gracillariidae; genus Conopomorpha; species Conopomorpha cramerella. The sequence continues at coordinate 1,989 of SJJU01004765.1, forward strand.
GTACCTCTTTTTACTGTACCTATACAGGGTGAAAAAAAATTATGGGCCCTGAAGGTTAATCACCTTAAATCATTTAGTTAGCTCATTTTAATGAACGAAGACAAAGAAACAAAACTGCATAAAATATTTATTAAATTTTGCTTGTCTGACCCGGGAGTCGAAATAAATAAAATTTATTACCATCATGTATATTTTGTTTCCTTCATCCACTGTAACGCATAGACAATTATATCACTGAAAACGTTGATATTATTCCAATCTGTGCAAAATGGATTCCCGTTCATTGCAAAGTGTGAGTGATAAATTCCGCGGTAGTCCCCTTCACGCGGGCAGCCACGGGCGGTCTAGATAACGCGCCGCGAGGTGATAAACCATAGAAATATCGCACTTCCCTCTGCCATCGCTGAAAAATCATTCCCGAAATATCCGTCTTTTATTCTTAAATTATCTTCGAGCCGTCGTAATTACTGTCGCTGATAGAGGACAGGATATTTCTTACTTGACTCGTGCCTTAGGGGTCATTCTTACTCGTCTTAAAGATCTTAATTTAAGAGTATACTACCGTGGTAGCCAATGATTAAAGCTGTACTTACCTATCTTGTGTACTGTATTGTGTTCTCCTTGTTGGTTTCTCTTAGTAAATAAAATTAAAATAAACGTTGTTTTTCCAACATACGTTACTAGTGGACGCCCCGCGATTTTATCTGCATAGTTGCAGTATTAACGTTTTTCTCTAATAAAGCTATTTTCCCCCCCTTTTTACTCCGTCTTAAAATCCTTCTTACCTCACGTAAACACCTTACGAAATCACTTTATGTACATAATGGTGAGAAATGTATGATCATTTAGTTTGGCGATAAGGTCGCCATTAGCAAACTTACCATTTATTAGTTTTACATTTAGTAATGTATAGTGTGCAATAAACATTGTATTCATTCATTCATTCATAGTTTTAAAAGATTATAGCTACTCTTCTGCCTCTAAACTTAACACTTTCGCGGAGAAAGAGAGAGAAGATAATGAACCTTTTATATTTTTTATTATTACAACTAATATATCCGTTCATGGTCCGGGAAATAATTAATAGAATAACAGACATGGGACGTTATAAAACTATACAAATACCTAAACATCAAGAACAAATTACGAGGTTAAAATTAATATTCATAGATCAGAAATTGCAAATAAATGCACAGATTATTCCCAATAGATAGGAAGGTAGATGCAATCATCGGAATGCAAATATCTAATACTATTGTGCCCCTGTGCGGTGAAGCGTTGCGGCTGGGGCGGGCGGAGACTGTGGGCGGCAGGCCGCTATCACAACATCCGTAGAGATTGCAGGCAAGAATCGTGCTGCGGTCGTTCGGAGAAACAAATCTTTACTAATACAATAGTGGACTCGACAGACGTTGTCCTGTCTTAACTTATTAATATTAATATAAAATTAGTTAAACCTCCTGGGTGGCCTGTGCCCAGCAGTGGATGTCACGAAATATAAACTATCCTATCTCTCGAATTGGACGAAATTACATATAAATGCCAACTTTTATGAATATCGGTCTTGGTGAAGAGTTCATTGGGAACAAACATCATGACACTGGATTTTTATATACTAATACAATCTGCTTCCGATGAAGCTTGTAAAGTAAATAGATTTATACTTGAGACTTAGTAAATCTATTCATCAACTACTTAAATGAAGGAGGAAGACACAAGACATGATAGTTGTGGCGCACATTCGTGGAGGCCTATGTCCAGCAGTAGATGTCAGTTGGCTGACATGAAAGAAACTCCTCTCTTTTCTCCTAGTATCTGTTGTTTACTAATGTTGCTCCTCAGTACTATATATGGTTTCTTATGTTCCCGTAGGATTTTTTGCTTAAACTATAAGTTTCGGGTACAAAAAGTTTCGGTACATCGCCCAATAATATAAATCTTATGCCTAATGAAATAAGCTATTTTATATTCGTCAAATACTTTCATTTAGCTATACACTTACAATTCTTTTTTTGTATTAAAAAGTAGCCACTGTCCTTTTTCAGCACTGGCCTGTCTCAGTACCAAATATTCTGTGATTGCGTCATAAACAGACAGAGTTAGTTATTTTTGCATCAATATTGAGCTATTCATACGATTTCACTAATATCAATCTAATAACACTGATGCAGCTATCGTGTAGCTCAAATTCATACTCGGTTTACTAAACCAAAGCACATTTTCGAAATATCCATCAACACTAGTAACTGTTCTGCTTATCCCCAGTCCATTGTCTCATTTAGTATTTAAGTGCGGCCGGCGGATATGCGACCCTGTAATAATATGCACTGAGTTCAAATTGCTGTGCGGAGATTGAAATACCTGGTGTAGTCTTGCGGCTTCCCTCAGACTTCACGTTTTGTCTACAATATCGTCTAATGAGAGGAAAATGGGTTCTGACGCCGACACCGCCGAAGGTTTAGCTCAGGACTCATTAAGGTAAACATATTTCAGGTCTCTTTGAGCTGGCATTTTATACAATACTTAAGCAAATATAGTTCAACATAAATAGGTATCGACGTTTATCCGTGCCCTCGCAGAACACTCCATACTATCGAGGTAGCTCTTAAAATAAGAAACGTAAGGTCGATTTTGATAAACGATACCATGAAACTGTTTAGTACTGTAGTGAAATTAACGAGATTTCCACTTGATGTTTTGGCTGATCGGGTCCAGGAATTTGGTGCAGGTAATACAGTATTAAAGAAACAGACGGTTGGCCCTGGCGTATTACTGAATATGAAACTATGTAGACGGAACATCGTCAAACATTGTATTATAATTCTTAGACCGAACACAACTATAATTACAAGCCGCCAAATGTATGGATATTTTCCTAGACCCAATCTGTCAATTGCCTATCAAAATTCCAGTTTGAATCCAACAGAACAGATTATTTTTTCTTACTCTTTCACGCCTGCATGTTTTTCAAATGATAGTACGTTTTATTGTACACGTCAGTTTTGGATGTTTGCTCTGGGACTATAACTACTCTATTAGAAGTAATTTTATGACACAACATCAACCATTTAAATTCTATCTCTTCGTGTAAACCGAAGGATGTGGTGCCATCTAGTAAAGTCTCTTTGTTCCATTGGGGTAAAGTACCGTGCCTGTTTAGCTTCTAAATTATGAGTGTACCCTGTAAGTGGTTGTATTCTAGGTGTTTTATTTTCCAATCCGATGAGCACAACTCATGTGCAACACTCTATAGTGGCCTATCGTCAATACTAGATTTTACCGATTGAAATCACGTGACTCTGGCGCTATCTAATTTAGTGTCAATAAAATATTTAAAAAAAACATCTTCTTAACATTTCCTTAAACATACTTCTCGTGATAAACATCTCATGCAAAGTGTCAATAATACGGCAGCTTGTAAGATCTCACCACAAAACACATACTTATCACCCTAAAAGTAAAGTCTATGAATTTAGACAAAAGCTTTTCATGTTAAGGCGTACATTGTGGGATTCCGTTTGCCGACACCAGATCTTTGTGTCGGTGAAGTTCGGTGAGACTGTTACTCTAATATTTGAAATGGGAACTCGTACAGTCTGGCTGGTGAGTTGTGGTATGGAAAGTGTATTTTTTAATTCGTAATTTAAAAAAAAATTGCCAAAAGTACTGATGAGTTGAACGTGCTCACTGGCACAGGATTAATGATTTTGGTGGTAATTTTTTTGTTGGTTTTTTTTTTATAACTGTGTAGTGTCTTGGGTAGTAAAACCTAAAATGATAATGATGACGAATAAGATGTAATGTAAAACTTAATGTACTGGTCATATAAGCATGTAAAGTTTTATATAAATTTGTAACAAAATGGTTAGTTGTTATTTCTACTTTTAGTTACTACCTCTATAATGTAAATAATCTCACAAAACTTATCTCTTAACATATGTTAAAAACTAAAGTTTATTTACGAAGTCAACGTGATAAAGATTCGGTTGCTCACTTTTTTATCATTATGAATAAGCTCACTAATGTTGAATCGCTTTAATGACCTACTTAGATTTTATTATTATTTCCAATATACCTTTTTATCTTTTCGTCCTGCACTTGTTGTTTACCGCGCCCAACACTATATGCCTTATATTAAAAGGACACTACTCTATCAACACAGAATCCGGAACGAGGAATCCTTTACAAAACCCATAGGGTTGAATGAATGGACATTCCCGGCCCATTGGCAGATTTTGTCGAGCGATTTGTGGTTCACACTGACCGTTGCAGGCGTTGTTTGTAATAGCACTAATGTCACCCACTGTATCGTGAGTGTGTGGACAAGTTTAGTTACATATTTTTAACATAAGCAAAGTATGATCTGTACTTGCTAAGTATGAAATTCTTCGTTAATTAGATTTAAGGTAGAGGTAGCGAGAGGTTTTGTTTAATCTAACTTATCCGTATTTAAAAAAAAACGCTTTTGGTATGAGACCATCTTAAGGAGTTGCGTACTTGGTAGCTATCATATCAATTATCTCTACTACTCTGTATCCTAAATATATGTAGATGTATGGTATTTATGTCTGTAGGTAAGAAAATGATAATAAACATATTAATTGGGTTATGACTCTTATTACGCGAAGATGCCGCCAAGAAGGTATATGTAAGAGCTTTCAAAGATAATTGAACTCTAAAACTAGTCCGGAGACAAACCTCACAAAGGTATCCCGGTGTCGCCGTGAACAGCAAACAGGTTGTGTCGTGGAAGTTGGCGCAGCGCTCGACAAACGGCGGTGTTTGCGTGAGGGCTGTTTGCCGACACCTCTCGCCTTACGCCGCCGTTTGGTCGGACGCCTCGCACAAATTACCAGGACATCTTCACCTGTTTACTGAACACCCTGCCAAGTGTCCGTCTCGCCGAGCTCAAACGGCACAACCGCAAACAACAACAAATACAGGCACGAAACCCGCACCAAGAAATAAAATCACACGGTCACTTGAACGTACATGACCAAAATCCACTTGTAAGACCCTCTGCCGCCCCCGACAACCCTTCTACATCCATAAAGCGGCAACAAATCTCCAGAACGTTCGGCATCTTTATAACTCGCGTGGAACGATACTTTAACCCAACATAATGGGTAGGTTTAGCGGGAGGACCGTCGTAAAGTGTCCCGGCCAGCGCTTGTTGCACGGACCCCACGGAAATTTCACGAACTATTTGCCCTGCAGTGGTCCGGGCTTCGGCTGCCCTCACGGACTCAGCTTTTTTGCCGAGGTTTATTGTTCGGATTTTCTCCACTCACCTTATAGTTATTGTGTGCGCTCGACTTCATAAAGGGCCGCGGCTCACTATTAAGACCTCATAACCGTGGGAACTCGAGGCATTTTTGTATTTTTTTCCCACGCGGAGGGTCGGAGGCAATTCTGTTAAAAAGGATAGCCGGGGATTGGGTGTCCACTCGATAAATTGTTTGGTCAATCGGCCGGAGTGCGATGGAGCGCTAATTGATCGGGAGTGGGTGTGCTCGGTGCTCGGCCCGCTGAGCTGAATGGCGCCGGCCGCCGGACAGTCATCGTGTGAATGATAATTGCCTTTCGCCGCATAAATTGGGCCCGGCCGCTCGTGAGCGGTGCATTCGATGTGATTCGAGTGTCCGCACATAAACGCATACGATTATAGCGGCCGCGCGCTACAGGTGGTAAATTTTTCCAGTCCCCGTGTACGGGACGGCCCGTTTGCAATATAAATTTGGATTTTGCGTTTGCTAAAAGTTTAGCTTTTACGATGCTGATGATGTTCGTATTTTATGATTGTACTATGTATGAAACAGTTATAAGGGCAATAATGGGTCCTTGTGGTTATTATTGTAGTGATTATACCTATATAAAAAAACGAATACTTAAAACATAAAATTTTATTGTTTGTTTTATACAAACCAACACAGGCACAACAAAAGTGCCTTGCCAAAAGCCACATTTTGGGTTAACCAATTCGCCCGTTTTTATGTTCACTGCGCTGTTCGCCAAATTTACTCCCGGCGGGGCTCCATATAATTACATCGTTGACAAATTACTAAGCGAAAGGTGCACTCACGTGTCGTTCGCACAATTTGATACAATCCCGCAGTTTTCCCTCACGGGCCACCTCCGTACCCCGCCTGCCAGCCTGGTACATTTGCATATGTGCGCGCGGCGATTATGCAAATATCCTTTTTTACTACTGTTTACCTTCCCTACAGGAAGAGGAAACACTTTGGGTGCGCGTTTTAAAAAGATTTACTCGCTTTGTCGGCCCATTAAGTGCGGAACTAATTTGGTTACCTTTGCAATGTGTTAACCTTTCGCCTTATACCGGCGATTACCGCCACCCCTGTAACCTGATATTATGCAGATTTACCGGTCATTTATTTGCTGGTCAACTGTTGACTTTTATTTCACTTTGATTTTTAAATTACTAAGTTGACGAAGTTTGTTGCAAGTGACTTTTAACATACTACTTGTTCGAAAATAAATTACCTTTAGTTTGAGTAGAAATCTGCATGTACATAAACTCACTTCTACAGTGCCTAAGGGGGTAGACAGAACTTTTTGAAACATGCGACTTTCTAGATCACTTTAGGCAAACCGTTGGGGTTTAGATCGACAAATATTAAGGATGATAGTTCGTTTAGATGTATTCCAAGTGTGTACAGATATATTTTTAATTTGCCTTGTGTCACCCCCTAGTAGAGTATATCTATTACATAAAAATCAATGCCACTTTTCGTTGTCATGTTATAACTCCGGAACGGGTGGACTGATTTCGCTAATTCTTCCTTTGTTGTGCTTATTAATAACAGCAGAAGGTTCTTATGAAATAAAAAATGACATCCACTGCTGGGCACAGGCCACCCTGGAGGTTATAGTAATAGTTAAGACAGGACAACGTCTGTCGAGTCCACTAGTAGTCTATAAATCTCTTTTAAGACGTCTGTACAATATTGTATTTCCAAATATTATCTTATTCGCTGTATAAATTTCGTAATTCCATGTTTCCCGCGAACCCCCGCTCGATGCAAACTTCTCAGCAATATTGATCATGTGGGAATCGTCTAAATTAAATTTTCTTTGTTTTCGCGGTGCGGCTTTAGGGCTCCTTGTGCGTTATTAAATTTCCTTGTGTTTTTTAACACACAGCCGTATCATTAGATTGAGGGTTTCCGTCAAGAGGAAATTGTGGCGGCGAGGGGAGCGAGACCACCTAAACATATTGAAAAAATAAAAAAAATCCCGGCATCTCGGGCGTGATGCTGAAGAACTAATGCTCTACTTAATTAAATTAACGTACTTATTATACTGTGTGTAAAAGGACCCCGAGCAATGGCCTTAAAAATGTTATGGCGACAAAGCGTGGATGTGAAAAAAAATGTTTCGTATTAAATTATATATATTTGTTTCATATTTCTGCCTCGGGAGATATCATTTTGTAATGAGATTTTTTTTTCAGTTTTAATCATCTCCATACAAATTTCTAACAAAGGCAATTAATTACTCGCGGTTTTTTACACGCAGTTAACACTCGTTGAAATATTCCGAGTTATACATATATTCAAATTAAATTAGTTGTAACACTCTACAAGTCAACTCTAATACAAGACGATAAGAGCATTATTCTTTTAATTTGAGTAAATAAACAAAAATACAATTCACGCCATTTAGTCCCAAAGCCATCTTATTGTATTTTTATTTATTTTACTCAGCTAGCTCTCCTGGATTTCATCAGTTGTGTTATTCGTGTATACAATCCACATTTTAAGCTATCTGCGCACCAAGTTTAGTTAATATCATAAAATCATTTTCGGTAAATAAGTATTGAACATGTCTGACCCGTATTTCTTCACACATACATATTTACAAGTTGGATATGATGAGCCACTAATCACCAAGCCCTATTTGTTCGGCTTGAAGTGACCTGCGAGGCATCATGTTCTCTGGAGTGAACTTTTTTTTCTCATTTTTTAAATCATTACATAAGAAAGAAAGTAATTATTATACTCATTGGGTCGTTGTGGAATCCTTTTAAATAATAAAATTGCAATAGTATAATTCACCTTAACATATTACCATGTAGAACTCTTATATAGCATAAACTAGAGTATTCATATATACATTGTTTCATCCTCCATCCTTCTACTGTATTTGTAATGCAAAAGTATAGTTAGTGTAATAGTAATATGTCGAGTTCTACAACACAACTCTATCTTTCAAGATAAAAAAAGCTTGTGATCATGACAACACCTGTTATTTGACGTGAGTTAAATTAATAAGTAGAGCATATTTCAAGCTGAGGCTGCATTTACCATAGTCAGTGAGCAAGACGTTTGAAGTGGCTCCTGTAATAAGTATCGCGCGACAGAGGACCGCTGCCAGCCTAGGAATTCTCCTAAATATACATATTGCATTACGTGAAATTGGCCATTTTTTCCACTCCCCACCCCAGCAATTAGGGTGGCCCGCGTATAAATATTGCACGGTACTCATTAATGTGCGTGTTCGTTTTTAGTATTTTTTTATGGCAACCTTTTTGTAGCGAAGCTCCTACAAGATGGTTGGTAGCGTTGAATAATTAACTTACTCTTGTCGCGGCTTTTTCTCGGCGACTCCTTGAGCTGGTTTTTTCGTTCGCGACCGAGTGATGTTTTAAGTAGTAGATGACTACGCGTCGAAAATACTCTAACATGCTAATGCTTTTAATGTTGGAAATGTGCGACACAGTAACACTCACACGGTGATTTTTCTTACAAAGAATGGAAAGAATAATGGCTGCCATTAGTGACAAGTTTCTGGACGATTGCCCACCTCTGTGAAATGTTGGCGTGTCACTGCGGCACTCTTGGGAAAAATCGCAGCTGTCAAACTGAGTAGAGAAAGAATATGCCACTTGGATAGGTATTAAAGAAAATACTTACCATTTTCCGTATAAGGCACTCGGTGTCTCGGCGCACTCTGAAACAATGAAACGCGGAAATATTAAAATACGCCTTCGAGAATAAAAATACAAAGACGAGCGCCGCCATAATTCAAAATCACCGAAATTTAATTAAAAACAGTTCCAATATCAATTCATTACTTTCAGAGAAAATGAATTTCGAAAAATACAGCGTCGGGAATGATTGAAAGCCGCTCCGGAGATTGCATTTCTACAATTAACGCATTAAGTCTACACCAATAAAGAGTAGCTTTCTTAATTAAGGGTCCCTTAAAAATTTAGTACAAATTCGAGTGGCGGCAGTGGGAAATCCGTGCTCCCCTAACCCGGGGCTCAGTAGTGAATGGGCGTAATATTTTAGTTTAGTTGAAACAAAAACTCCCGGAGGGTTCCGCCGCTGTCACGTAGACACAGTAAGCCTTTTAATTCGATTCGTCAGGACGGACGCTGGAGACAAAAGGGCCGCGTTATCATTCAATAGGGCACTCGTACCTTTTCTTATTACTTCGCCAAGGTTTGTGAGGTGCCTTTAGGGCGGGCTTACACGAGGGCATTTACAACAATAAAATATTTTCTTTTAAAATTACGTCACACGTAAGTGCCAAATTTGACTGACTTTATTTTGTTATAGTCTGATAAGTGAGTACCTAGTAAAAGATGAGTCGTATGGTAGTAACGCTTGTTATATAGAAGGAATGGTTATATAAGGCATGTGACCAAGGACTACTTGTGGTAGAATTTTTTTTTTATAAAGATACTAGTGGACGCCCCGCGATTTCATTCGCGTAGTTCAGTATTTCATAAAAACTATAACACCCTTTACAAAGCGACCCGTCCCACAGGATTGGGATAAAAAGTATCCTATATCCGTCTCCCGGTTGTAAGCTACCTCCCCACCAATTTTCAACCAAATCGGTTCAGTAGTTCTTGAGTTATAAATGGTGTAACTAACACGACTTTATTTTATATATCTAGATTTGAAATGTATATACTCAGCTGGTACGATCATGTCGATAAAGGAATGTCGATTACCGTAAGTGTACCGAAAAATTCTTACTAGTTTTATTTGTAGTTCCCTCATGTTGGAAGTTAGTTAGACCACCAATAAAAGTATGACAGAGTTTAAAAAAAAACATGGCATCTTAAGACACATCTCGCGATGTAACACCGTGTGTGTCGGACGCGCGGGCGAGTGCACTTGATCCCTCCCGCCGTGACCCGACTGCCGATACGCGGCTAACAGCTTTATTTGTTGCCACCGCTTCCCAACTACCCGACAACACCGCGCGGAGATAATTCCACCATTTTACAAGAGCGAACCAACGGGAAAAGATTTCGAGATTAGCAGCTATAAGTTGTACGTATGAAGTTTCGGTTTAACGTTTTTTCTTGTACTGTTGTTAGGTATTGATATCGTTTGGGTCGAGCTAAAAATATATTTTATTGATGATATGTTTCAAAGTTTTCGTTTCTTGGTGTACCTTAAATATATTTTAAATGATATTAAATGTACTTCCTAAGTAAATAAACGCAATTTGAGTGTAAATTCTAAGTCCATTTCAAGATTTATTTAATAAGAAAACGAGCAAAATACTTTCTTACGAAAAAATACAATACTTTCGTTGGAATGTTTTGAAGAAAACACCTATTAATTAAAAAAAGCAGAGACGAATTCTTGCCGTCGCAGTCATCAATGGCTCCACGATGCCATCTGTTGGCATCTTAGGGAACTGCATTTAATTAATCTAGGCCGTTAACGCGCCGCCTTGAGGAGTTTCGTTAATTTCCGTTAATTTCAACCGGGGTCATCAGCGCCGGTGGGGATGGTGTACTAAACTTTTTTTTTATTTTGAGTTTTGTATTTTGTTTGTTAACTTTCAAAAAAAGAAGTGAGGTGATGTTACAAGTGAATGGAAAAAAAATTTGGTGCCTCATGAAATGGGCAGAACCTTTTGAGATGAGAGTGAAATACATTATGTTGTACCTTATAATACACTCGTGACAAAAAATATTGGTCATATATAAAACTTCAATAAATTGCATAGTTCTCAAAATAGTAATATTCAATAAGACTTTCTTTTCATGATACTACGGCTTCCTTTTTTTTCAATTTTACTGTCTTTCATAAAACTGGTTAATAAAACTCAATTAGCTCTTCTCAATTGTGAGACATTCAGCTGAGGTGTTGTGTAACTACACAAAATTATGTGTAACCCGGAATTTTTGCAATGTCAGAAAATAACTGAATAAAATGAAAATTTAAACATACATAAATTGTAAAATACTTACGCAACAACTATTCCGAAAATATACCTAAAATTATTTTGTCAATTGTATGTCATGTACGGATTAACCAGTTTCTGCATAACTTTTTGTAAATGACACTACGTTTGTTGGTAAGGGAAATAATCTAACTGTAATAACAACGTAAGGAATATTTAGTACAATTTGTATTGAATGTCTCTTCCATTCCGGGGCTTAAACTGTAGGACAAATACTCGAGAATTATTAATAAGCTGTCAATCAAGTAGCTGACCCGGCAAAAGTTGTTACATGTATGTGTTTCCCTGCTGTGCCTGTATATATGATAGAAATAAACCTTCCTCTAAAATCTATGTATATAAAACAAAGACGGGTTTGTTACAACACTTATAACTCAAGAACGATTCAACCGATTAGGCAGAATATGGGGGAAGAAAGGTGGGGACGCAGCTTAGAACCAGGAGAATAACATAGGATGCTTTTTATCCCCTTCCTGTGGGACTTAGTGCAGTATAGAGGGTGTTTTAGTTTGTATGACATACTGAAACTACGCGATTGAAATCGCGGAGCATCCACTAGTATATTATATATTAAAGAAAACCGCATCGAAATCGCCATAATGGGCAAATTTCTTCGACGTTTTTCTGACAGATTTTCGTGCGGAGAACTGTCATTACTGTCAAAATTTGTTTGGTAGTATGACAGTAATGATAGTTGGTGTAGTGGTCAGCATCTGTCTCTATTCCGTAAGGTCGTGGGACCGATTCCCACCGCTGACAAGTACTTAGGTGATGAGCTTTGTTGGATGTGTCTGGGTATTTTATTTAAATAAGTATGTATTTATAGAAAAAAAATGTATTTAAGTAAGTGTATTTCGTTGTATGAATTTCATAACACAAGTGCTTTAGATACTCAACATGGGACGACGCCAATGTGTGTTTTGTTATAAAATAAAAAAAATAAAAAATCCATTTCGTACATACTTTCAAAGATCTAAGCATACATAAGGCGATACAGCAGGAGGCGACTTTGTTTGATACTGTGTATTGATATTCATTTTAGTATTATTTCAAATCATCATCATCATCATCAGCCCATACTTGTCCACTGATGGACATAGGCCTCTCCAATATATTCATTATTTGATTAATATATTTAGATAGTCTCAATAGTCTCCAAAGTTTTAGGAGGCTCTGTATATCAGCTGGAAGACACTGAACCTTCCCCTCCCTGAGGGTCTCAGGGCGGAAGGTCAGGAAATACCGCTCACAACGGGCGAGAATAAAGAAAGAACTTTAACAACATTATTTGATTGAAATATGCCACTGATGCATACTACTACTCTAATATAATCATTTATTAAATATACGGTATACTTCTATTAATTTCCAAAGCTTACCAAATAAATCCTGCCCCGAGTGCATTCTCCTAATACCGACGTAGAGCAACATTTCACGGCCATAAAGTCTCATAGCTGAAATCTCTATCAGACGAAGCTTCCCCGCTAGTTAATTACAATGTTCATATTCGCCATTAGTATAATGAAAGTGATCTCACTTTTGGCCAATCTCTTTTATATTATGACAAATGCGGTACGTTGTCGTTACGTTTATTACCTTTTGATTTATTTACACAATTGATAACATTCGTTTAGGTAAAAAAATGTATTATATACAAAAGGGTTTATTTGTTTAGTTTCTTTTATGGCTTGGCGTTACCGGTAGCTTATTTTTGTATGTTGTCTAGTAGTGCAACGGGCTAGGTTGGTATGCGGAACTACACTCGGGAGCAATGAAATCGACTCATTTTATTACTGCAACCAGTAGTATATTGATTTGATTTCATTGCTCCCGAGTGTATTATATAAAAATGATTTGCTGTTCGTTAGTCTCGCCAAAACTCGAGAACTTCTGGACCGATTTGACTAATTTTGGTCTTGAATTATTCGTGGAAGTCCAGGGAAGGTTTACAAGGTATATTTTTTCCAAAACGACAGATACAAACCTAAGGCAGGTACGGCAAAATAAATGTTTTCCGGGACAGCTAGTAGATTATAAAACTGTATCTGCCTTTCCCTGCCCTGATCTTGCATCATGAGAATAAGTTTAAAAAAAATCTCCATTGTACCGGGCAAAAGAAAAAAAAATGTACAGAGGAGGTTAAAAAACAAACGTAGGCAGATTTTTAAACCTACCCGAAATTTCATAAAAATCAGTTCAGCCGTTGCGGAGGAGGTAAAACACACCACGATACGAGAATTTTATGTATAAGATAGGTCGTCAGTACGGTGTGTTAACAGTAAAAACATGATGGGAAAACAAGCGTGACTCATAAAATATACATAAGAAAACATAATCTATTAAATGTACGTCTACGGAAATATTAAAAAAACAAAGTATTACATGAGTACAATCGGTGGAATAAAGTAAAGCCGTTGAGCTACGCCTGTAGTCGTAGCTACGTAGCTACGCCGTAGCTACGCGGACTACAAAGTTTGTGACAATTTGAAATTAACGAGACGAGCTTTTATGTAGTAATTAAATATGAATGTTAAGGTAACCGGTGGAACTAAATTTAAAGAAAAATCGCCCTTAAATGCATAGACAAGCTTTTACTATGTTAATCAGAAATTTAGAACGAACTCATATTGCGTTTCTTAGACTAAATAGGACTCAATTTAGTGTTTTACAACTACACTGAAAAACCGACAAACCACAGATTTATAATTGGAGGTGTTGTCCTCTAATTAGAAATCTGTAGTGGAATTTAGTATTGTTTCAATTCATAGATTTTGACGCTAAAATTTTAATCATATACCTAAGTACTGAGCGACAGCTCAGTCAGTCATTGACTGTACACCTCTCTCGATGTTTCCACTTACACGGAGCCAGTTATTTCATGTATAAACACGTGTAAACTTGTATCCGTTTCTATATTTAAACAGTTTCAGTTTGATTTCTTCAGTCCTATGATTTCAGTACTTTCTCTCTTTGGTTAATGACCACGAGTGCCCACGCACAAAAATTTGACAATAGAAAGAATAGGCGTTAGTTAACTAAACTCTGTTTTTGTAATACATGTTTTGTGATTTATGTTGTATTGAACAGAAATTCCCCGTATTTTACAACCAATATGGGTCCGTATTTTGACTAATTTGCCGCATGGAGTGACCGTTATTCCGCTTGAACGGTGTTGTTTGTTTACAATAAACAATTTATTCAAGTGTAATTAAATAGCCATTAAATCATGCTGCTTGTTCCCGCGTCGTGCTTTTGTTTTTGTTTTATCACCAAATTAGGGTTCCGTTGGAAATATCACATAAAAATGTCCACTCACTTGAATGTTTGCTATATAAACACATCGTTAATTACAATAAGTAGAATCCCTTGACTATTTACTACAAAATGTTGGTCCAATGTTTTTTTTTATACAACGTATTTAGCGTTATGAAGTAAATAAAAACATTTATGTTTTTCCAAAAAATATAAAAAGCTTTTCTGCGTAGTTATTGCAGAAGAAATAAGTAACGTTATGGTGTCATATTCACTGTACACAACTTTGGCTTGCACGTAATCCGAACTATTTTAACTGCTAGTTGTACTGGTCACTGAAAAATAAAACGCATTTCGCTCTTGGCCATATTTTTTCTCATTTTATGGCGAATCCTTTTATTCACGCCAAAAAACGGCCTGTTTAGTAAACAGCGCCGGACGACAAAGGATTTTAAAATTATAACCACGATAAATTAGCGGCATGAAAAGCATTTCGCAGATAGCTTCTGAGATAAAAATCCCGACACGGCTTTCTCTCGATAAACGACTTTCAAAAAGCTGAAAAAAAGTTACAATAAGTCTGTCTGTTGTGAAGAGAATTTCTCAAATTTTGTATTTTTTAAGTAAAAAATATAAGCAAAATTACGTCTTATATGGGTTAGGAAAAGGTTTGACACTCCAAAGATGTCAAACACATTTTACTAAGCGCTTAAATCCAATATTTATAACACACGTTACACATTATCCTTTTTGGTGATAGTAAACTTTCTTTCCCGCTTTTCACCGTACAAAAAACATTATACATAGTAGGTATGTAGTAATGTGTGATTTTTATGGATTAGAATAGTCCTTTGATCATGGAAAGCGGGAAGTGTGTGTCTCCGGCCTCATTGTGCGGGCGGCGCCGCTGGCAGGCGCAGAGGATCTCCCCATCTTAATTGTTTACTTTTTGTCCATTTTCTGCACAATAGCTAATGAAGCTGACTCGTTTTGATCTCGGACACTCACATGTACGGCAAATTATTGTTCTTTTGAAAAAAAAAAACACCATTTTTTATTTCCGTATTTGCTACGAATAGACTGTTCCAACACACAAAATGCCACTTAAAAGTTAGTGGTGTATTCAAACCAGGAATTTCAACCTTTAACTCGACCGCAATTTGTGTATCTATATTTTTTGTTTGGCCAAACAGCCAATTACGGAAGTGCCGCCGCCGTGCCCGTTCTATTCAAATCTCGACGAAGCCAAACAGAATTAGTTGGTAAACCCGTTCAGAATTTCGGGACGAATCTCCAAATCACGTAGGTCACACGTGACATTTCAAAAACAACGCTCGCGCTGTGCAAAACACAAATTACGAGGTTACACGGACTGGCTGCCGCGTGTTTGTGTGTGTGTGAGCCGGCGGTGGTGTGCGTGCGCCTGAATTAGACGAGAAACTTTCAAAGTTTTCCCAAATTTCAGCCCCCGCGCGCCGCCGCCCCCCGCTGGATCGATACGGGCTCCGAGCGTCGCGCCCCTTCTCCGCGGCCGGACAACACCTTCTACTCAACGTATTATCATACGATGGGCCGCCAGCGTTCGTCAATTGTCACATTTGCGTCCGCTCTGTAAACGTCGTGTTAATTTTTATGTTTGTCGATTTTTCTTGAGTGCCTTGTGGGATGAGTGAAATGTGTAAAGTGAATTGTTTTTGGGGCTCATGTCTGCCTGCTCATAGACTATTAGGAATGTGTCATGGTTCTTTATTGTGACATTTGTTTGTTTTTATGACATTACGCTTTTATTTTGCGGTTGTTTTCTATCAAGATTCTTACTCGCACAGTGTACATATTTCCACAGTTTTCTTTCTAACACACGTATATATCATCCTGATTGTATGGCTCATCAAACTGACCAATTCCCTAATTACCCCGGACGATGAATATTTAATAGGGCGCCATCATCGCATCGCCGAGCATCAATCCAAGCTAGTTGACTCCGGTCACGCTAGATGTCGCCACAGAGACAGAGGGTGACAAGAGTGATGGAGTCAACCAACGAGCGGACCATTCTTTGTCGTTAATTGACCTTTTCCCATGGGTACATGTGTGTGACTTTGGGTCTTCTGATTTTCTATTGGAAGTAAATTGATGCAGTGCTTTTACAGTGTGGTGCTAAAAGTTTCTTTGAAAACTGAGTGTGTGTGGTCTGAATTGAATATTGTATTAGAGGGTGACCTCTAATAAATAATTATGGAAGCGTCCATCGAAGCCGCTTCCATAATTATATATGTCATTAGACTAACATCAAACGTAGTAGTGGGAAGGAAAAACTAGCACCTGGAGTTTTAGGGCTTTTCCGTAAACACGGAAAAGTATTCCAACGTTATTCCAAGCTATACTAAGTCCATTGTATATCAAATAAAGAACTATTCAGTAGACCTGTAGTAACTTTGGTTTAAGTTACACAGCGTATATCGGTAAGGGGTGTAAGTCTCATTTCCATTAACAATGATGTCTTGAGCATATAAGAGGTGTCAACTAAATAAGATAATCTGCGAGGTCCACTCCCGCAGCGGCCCTCGGGCGACGGAGGGCGGGCGGTGACAGCTGTCAAGACTCCATGTACCCGGACAATTGTAGGGCGGGCAGTTTTGTCAATTTGTGAGAAATAAACAGAAATTTGACAGAAACCTTTTTCTTTTATGTGAAATACTAACGAATATTGAGAGATTTTTTTTGCAAGTAAATAGAATAATGTTAATAATGTACCGACCAGATTTGTGATGAATGAAAAGGGGTTGTGTAACAGACATGTAGATTCGAAAGGCCATGTATTAAAAAAATGTATAATGGTCAAGGATCGTAAAAACGACCGAATTTCAGTAGTGTTTCCACTGAACTTGGTAGAAAATCGCGAAGACTTATTTAGTCATTATGAAACTTGCTTTCAATTAAATTTGCACGCATTTTACTGTAATTTAAGAAGTGAAAGGTCTGTCAGGATAGTGAAGTTACGCTGTACGTCTTGGTTGGTGAACTCGATGCTATCTGTGTCAAAGCATAAAGCTTTTATTTATTTTCTTATTTATATTGTATACGATCACTGTCATTCTTGCTTTTAAAATCGCTTTCAGATAAGGTCGCCTTTTAAACTTTACTATTTATTACCTTATCAGTGTTCACTTTGTAATATCTTGTACAAGAATGATGTTGTTGATTATCTACAAGTTATCAAACTGGGAGTGTTATACGGAATATATACTGATGGATATACGATGACCAATAATAGTGCATGAGGAACAATGATGGGGGCGCCCTGTCCGCGACTCCTCGTTAATGTTTCATCACAGTACACTTTTTTCCGGCCACCTCGGGGACCCACGCTAAGTGCTCGTTAATAATTTAACACGTTTCCCTTCAGAACCACTACGTTAGTTCTCATCGACATGTAACTTGCAAAGAAAAAAACTTTGTAAAAAAAAAGAAACGAAACGTATCGACTTTCCACAGAACAAAAATATACCTATAATACCACCCAACGAGAGTTAGCAGAGCACTCCGCCAAAAAAAAAAAATATCATACTATCCCATCTCACCGCTAAAAAGTGCCCTAAATCACAGAGGCATTATAAAAATAAAGAGAAGGTCGGATGCAGCGACGCAGAACGCAAAGTTGGGAAATAAGGTTTCTAATTTTTGCAATGAAACCCCCAAACGATGGCCGGAAGTCGGAAGCACTGGCCGGACAGACTTTATTTACAAATGGAACAGTAAAAAAAAAATATTGAATAAAACGCGCGGGGACATGATTTATAGGAAGTGGCGAGTGCGTTTCGATTATCGTGATGATATTTTCCGATATTAAAGTGTTGCCAAGAGGACTGTGGACAATATGACCCGAGGAAAATTTATTGGGCAATTCACTACGACATCCACGGCAGTTACGATTATTTCATTATATTGTCGGCGCCGTAAAAAACGGTTAGCGTTTTATTTTATTGCGGGATCGCCAGGAAAATTTTTATTTCTATATTTTATTGCATTGTAAAATTGTCGCTGGTGACTGTTACGGTTGACCGGCTACAGAATTTTGGCTGGAGGCTGGTACTAGTTGAGTGTTATATAGCATGTAGTCGCCAAGTGAACACAGGTGATTATTCCGTGACTTTTAGGGGTAGTAAATAAAACCTGATGAGATGCGAAATAAAACACACTTTGTTAACACAATGAACAAGCGTTTGACCACCGTCTTGCCTGATGTTAAGCAGCGATGTGATCTACGAATGGAGCACCCTTGTTCATTCAGTATATATATTTACCCGCGACTTTAAGACCTTCGGACTGTACGTAGGAAACGCAGACTCCGGCAAGTCATTCCACATCCTGGCGGTTCGCACTATGAAAGTAGACACTAAGTTGATAAATCCAAAAAACTCGCTACGCTTAGTATTTTAAATATTTCATTTGGATACCTATTGCTGTAAGACTAATAAAATCACGTGAAATGTAATTTTTTGACATATTTATATATTTTGTAAAAGGAATAAGTATTAAGAAAATAAATGAATCGTGTGTTGATTTGTAAATATATACGTATTTTGAGTAACAAAATTACTCGAATTAATCCATTTAAAATGAGAAAACTAAGGTGTATTATGAAACTACCCTAACATACAGATCACAGATATTTGCTCAATAACAGTGTTTGGGTAAAAAAAATTATTTCAAAATAGCTTATTTTACTCTAATTGTATAGAGGTGTTTTAAGTAAAAAACACGGATTTTGCGACAGAATATTTGTAAAAATGTCCAAGGCTTAGTAAATGTCCTAATCAACTAGTACCCACGAGGACACTGTACTATGCGTGACAAATAAGGGGTAGACAGAGACAATAAGAGTTTCAATAAATCAAGACTTCCAAAGCACGTTAATCTCACACAAATTAAGCACGTAAGTCGAAAAAAAATCCAACATGTATTATTACAAAGTTGTTCATTTGCACCCTTATAGCTCTAAGACCAATAAATAAGTTGTTATTTGAAAAAAGTACAGTGAGTTACCGTCACGGGTATGATTTACCGGTTGTCGAAGCCCCCGTGTCGCGAGCACGTGTTCACCCGCGTGACTACCTCAGCTGTTGGCTTTAATAAACTTTCCTGAGCCACTTACCGACAATTGTTTCTACGTCTTCAGGTGCCAGCTTACGTAAGCTCTGTGTAGGTTCACATTAGGCAGTGATTGTACGACCTAATTGCTTTTGTCAAGATTTATTAGTAAGTTAGCGTTAGCTATTTTTTTTCCGTGTTCGTGTCGGGTGTAATTTTTTTTTTGTTACATTTTTTTAAAACTGTTTGCTTGAATGCAATTGGTACGGTACTTTTTAAGCGTACAGTTTCAAAGTCATAAACAATCGTGCTGATTTGGCTTTTTAGGTACTCAGCACCAAGAAAGTGTGCTGGTTTTATGTTTTAGTCCCATAATCAAAAAAGCTCAATCAGCTGATCGAAGTTATAATGGTGAGGAAGACCTCACCATTATAACTAAACAATATTCCAAACCATAAAAAAGGTTTTATGGTTTGGAATATTGACACCCGCTGAAATGCAATCAAGGTTCTATTTCTGTAGGGAAATAGTAGTCTTGCTCTCACAGGGCTATTTCCAAATCACCGTGTATTAAAAAAAAAAAGTTTAATTCAGTAAGTGATCTAAGGCCCGTATTGTAAAATAATACTCAAGCATCTCTTCACCGTTATGTATAGTTTGTCTTTTTTATACGAGCACGATTAGAGTGAACAAACATTCCTTAAGGAGAGATAGAACCTACTCTAAGTAAGTTCTTGAGGATAGATCTAGAGTAATATTTCAGATATATTTTTTCCTTTGAGGCTTTAGTAAAACAAACATGTACAAGATCCCCCATCCTCAACTTTGGCTCATATATAGATGCTACGGCCCAACGCGGAGCCAAGATGCTGGGTATTCTCTCGAAGGTGCGTCGGTTTTCACACCGGGACAATTGATCGCATTGTATCAGGCACAAGTTCAATTGTGTATGGAATACTGCTCTCATTTTTGGAACGGATCAGCAAAATACCAGTTTGTGGCTCTGGAGGTAATAGAAAAGCGTGCTAGAAGGCTTAAAGGTGATGACAGGCTGTTTGATGCTCGGCAGGATGGCTAGTGGTCAAATGCTTGTTCAATGTGTTAAAGAAAAAGATTCATCTACTTATATGTATTTTTTTTAATCACTATGAACAATTATTGTATTTTAATTCTTTGAGTTTTTTTATGTTTACTTTCTCTACTGCACACAGAACTTTTTACCACAACTTGGGTTGACTGGTAGAAAATGCCTTAGCATTAAGTCCGCCAATTGTATTATTCTGCAATAAAGATTTTAAAATAAATAAATAAGAAGCGTTTGACCACCACCATTTCTTGAGAGCTGGTCATAACGCTTAAAATTATGGGTCTTACTAAAGAAAGCATGTCGAAGACCCATCGACGTCCATTCCTTGGTCAGTCTTAGCCAACCCTTGACATCGGTAAGTGCATTTGCGCGAGTTTCACGGGTCGCGGTCCCGGACAAACGGAGTACCCCGGCCTTATTCAGGGTTATTCCAGTTTATTCAATAACCGGGCCCGCCCGGCGCCACGCACCGGTGGACACCCCCATACGTTTTGTTCGACAGCTCGGCCGGATGTACTATCCCGGACATCTTAAGGGAAACAGCTGGTGAAAATGTGGGCTACTTGTACGTGTGTATCTTTCAGTGAAGTGGACCAGCTTAAATTGGTTTAAGGCTTCGTGTATAGATCGCTACGCTGCCTTGCAACTTTTTATTTTTATTTTCTTAATGCCTTCGGCAAGGGAAGGATGTTGACGTGTTTTGTTGAGAAATGTTTGTTTATTTATGATTTTCTGATTTACTACGTAGTTTGGTTAGCTTAATGAATAATTTAAAGTTTATTTAAATGTATTGGTTCGATATGAGATTACGTTTTTGGCAATATTGTTTCTATGAAACTACTGTTCCTTCTATTGGGTGAAGTATTGATTAGTTGCTCTAATAGGCCATGGTAATAGTTTAAAACGGAAAGATTTTTTTAGCATTATTTTTAAGTATAATCAATACATAGTATAAAACAACATCGCCTCCCACTGTCTGTCCCTATGTATGTTTAGATCTTTAGAACAACATAGAGTGATTTTAGAGGAAGGTTATAATATTTATTATAATATATACATTATAATAGCAGGGAAACAGTGTGAATAATATATATTGGCATAACAACGTTTGCCGTTTTACGAAATATTTGGTAATGCCTAATTTATGCCTATAAAGAATATTTTAACTTTGTATAAACATCTTAATCTACATAACTTACAAAATGTGCCTAGTTTTATTTAATGGAAATCTTACTGATAACATTCTTCATTCTTAAAAAAAATACAACCTAGAAAACCAAACTCTAAAGTAAACCAAACTTCCAACGGCATCAACATGACGTCTTGCGTCTAACTTCACTGTCTGCTGTCGAATACCTCAATAGAGCTCCTACGTCGGATGGGCTCACGCAAATCTACACAGTATACAATCTCACCAGCACAATAGCACAACACACGCGACGAGCGCCTAAGATAAGCCCGTTGAGTGCATGAAAGAAGAAACTTGTTGACGTCTGAGGACGCTCCGACTTGCGTGGGGAGCGTGTGATGACGTCACAGGTAGGTATGCACTTACGTCATCGTTTGTGTTGCAGGTGGAGAAGGCTTGTTGCTCTGATATAAGTCAATTTTATTTTAAACACAGTGAACAAGCGTTAGGCCAGCATCCTACCTGATGTTAAGCAGCGATGTGGGCATGTGTGTCTACGATGGAGCACACTTGTTCATTAGGTACCTATTTTTCCGTGACAGACCTCCAGACTGTACTGATTTTTTTTTTATAAGCTTGAGTGATAATACATACTTATTTAATTTTCAGTCTAAAATGTATAAGTAGTTAGTAAATAAGTAAATCTATAATATAAAAATGAATCGCAAAATATGTTAGTAAGAACTCAACAACGCCTGGATTAATTTGGGCAATTCTTTTTTTGTTGTGCCTATTCATGTCAAGAGAAGGTTCTTGCGAAAGAAAAAATAAATTGCACGGGAAATTAAACTATATTTTAAAATTCATAGGTAAGACAGCGGGACAACGTCTGTCGGGTCAACTAGTAGTTTATATTAATATTGTTCGCACGGTCAATTTAGTCTTTTGATAGAAGAGTAGAGAGAGTTCCAGTAATTAACATATTTATAGTATCTATCTAGTATGTTTCTAGTAAGATTAGCGTGTGAAATAGTAATAGCTGGTGGATTACCTTTGGTAACAACTTCACCATCATCAGCCACATAACGGATACTGCTGGACGAGGACCTTCCCCACGGATTTCCATCATTTCAGGGGGGAAATGCTAATATTCGGGGCGGGTTGGCGATCGCAGTGCTGTTGTGGTTTAACTCATAGAGAGCGCCGCTGCCCATTCTCTGGAGAGCTCCCTTCTTCGCCTCTTACGATCCCCACGACGGGAAAAGTTGGGCTGGGGTGGTGACACGTCATGTTCTATTTGCCGTCACCATACGGTCAACAACTTGGGTGATGTTATATCTATAAAGTTAGTCCTTACAGAGCCTTGATACATAATAGAGAGAATAAGATCTTACTCCTAATGCAAAAGATAACGATTTATTTTATTTTATTAGCTTTCATTTATTTACTCCATTTAATTAGCTAGTCACACCATTTAATTATAAAATGTTATTTTCTGATCTCTTACGGAAATACATTGAAATCCATTAAGGTGTTAAGGAATATGAGGGTGTTAATTCGCATCCGAAAAAGTTTGAAAGGTAAATATTATTTTTTATTTAAACATGATGACCATTGATAACTGACGTCACATAAGACTCAAGGTACGAAGTTTGCCATTACAGCTCGAATACACAATCGTTAAAAAACGCCCATTATTCGTTCGTTTATTTGACTATTCATATGTTTTAATAATTGGTATTTGCAGACTGCATGTCTGGTGAAACCCAGACGCTGTCTATCTTGATTAGAGACCTGCGGCCCTGCGTCTTGCGAACTCCCTGGCATTTGGGTATCCAAAAGTTACAATAGAGCGATAACAAGCCAGCCTAATTGCACCTACAAAGGGTCCACACACGTCGGCAAGTTCTCGGCCTATCTTAGCCATCCTCGCATTGAGACTCCTGGGGGAGCGGCGAGGCGACTGAGGCGAGCTTCTAATTTTATAATCTTAGATGGGAACCCTTGAGGATTAAGGGCAGAGAGTACAGTCGTGACCAAACAAACACTAGCTAACAGAAAATTGAACCTTGACTCCATTTACATAAGACACATCAGTCGAAGAACGCTTCAATCAGCACGTTTCACGGACAGGATATCTCTAGACGTTCGTATCGATGAAAGGGTACTTAGACGCATGCGTCGATAACAGAAATGGTCGCATAAGTTGCTTGTCTAACTTATATTTTATCATTTAGGAAAACCGTATCAATCGTAATGTATGTCAACTCCACTGGGAGATAGGCGAGGATGCCTACTCTTACTAGTATGTACGCAAAGTTGAGATCATTCCTCATGCTAAGGGACGGAAGATAAACTACAAATATGTCTAAATGATATTTATTGCGTCTCCATTTTTACCCGCGCAGAGTTGAATCAGATAGTGGAACCAACAAATGATAGGGTGAAATACGCACGCTTTTTACTTCGGTGCATCGCGGATAAAGAGTCCGAACTTGTGTTCAGGGGATGACCGGTCGTGGAAATTTATGTATCGCGAACAGAGCGCCGGGGGCCCTCGCAAAAAGAGGTTCCGCAAGGGTTCAGTGCGAGAAGAATAATGCTCCCCGCAGGCTGATGAGGGAAATCTGATTGTCAACTTTTCAACGCTATGCAAATCGTGAGCAGCGACAAGATATACGGGCGCCGGACGCTCGGACGTCAATGCGTCCCGGACATTCACAATGCTCAATCTCGCCGTTATTCAGATTAGGGGACTCGTACGTAAAAAAACAAGTTTTTTTTGTTTACAAACGTTATTCTTGTACACCCAACTTCCTCCGAACTTTGATTAATGCACAGTACGATGACTCGAATGCGCCGTACAAGTACAATGTTATACGTTCCAACCTTTCTGCGTCAATATTGGTACAGTAACCTTGTTTAGTTAGGGCTAGTGTACATTTATTGAAACACAAATGAGTGAGCCGATGCTCGAGTGTGCCCCGAATAAAAGGGCCGCATTAGAATAATTTGCATTCCGAACGAGTCCAATTCTTCACATGGAGAGGCCTTAAATTCCACTATTTTACATACAGTCTGTATTATCATATCTGTACTGAGTTATCCTTCGGGAGGGTACGCCGTAACACTTTTTGTTACGACCTCTATCGGTCTCGAAAATATTTAGTTTTGCTTTTTGTACGTGAGGGTTTTGCTAATCGCTTTTTTTTGTATGATAAATCACGTGGAGCGCAAGCGGTGGCCGTCGGCGGCGGTAGCTGTATCGCGGAGGGTATTATTGTTAGAGGGGTGAATTGGGATCGAAGGGCGAATTAGCCCAGCACCTAAAACCTCAATTAAGTCTCGTCTAGCGCGTATTCAGGGCGGCCGCATCCAATTATCGCGGTGAAACCTTTGTTTCAGCTGGAAGCGGCGGCGGTGGCGGCGGCGGGCGCTGGAGCGTGCCCGTACTGGCGGTTACGCTTTTCACAAAAGTTTCGTAGCCAAAACTAAACTGAAAGCGGATTGCTGTGACATATTTCGTCCAGTTTCGTTAGTGGAATTTTCACTATAGTATTTTAATTTATTTTTTACGCCACGTCGGCAGGATGTCATACAACTGAGTTCCATTACTTGAACGACTAGCAAAAGCTATGAATTAAGTAACGTGAATTTTCATTGTGTTAATTTTCACGCTGTACAGTGTCAGTTCATAGTTGGGCGTTGAGAATACGAAATTATTCGATATAAAAAAGTTACTTCTAAAATATACACAATATTTATTTTTGAATAAATATTACAGGGCATAGGACTAGTACACATTTTAGCACAGGAGCATTCTTATACACACTTCCACGCATTCTTTGTCATCAAGACGTCCGCCGACACTTGCGCATAATGAGAAAAGTTGTCAAGACTCGATCACAGAGGGCACCGTCATCGCGCAATGATCCGTCATCGTCGATGGCCGATCCCACAAATTAGCAGCACAAAGAAGCACGCAGCATCCGCGCCACGTGACAGATGGCGCTGCAGGCGGTGACAGTGCGCCGAGCCGCGACTTGACAGTC
The DNA here is from genome assembly GCA_012932125.1 of Conopomorpha cramerella. Taxonomy (NCBI): domain Eukaryota; kingdom Metazoa; phylum Arthropoda; class Insecta; order Lepidoptera; family Gracillariidae; genus Conopomorpha; species Conopomorpha cramerella. Next base: position 27,838 of record SJJU01004765.1, read on the forward strand.
ATGGCCAAATTAACAGCCTCTGAGTGCCGAAATGTGTACTCTTGAAATGAGGGGTTGTTGTAATAATGATATTTTGCTGTGGGACTATCTAAGGACATTCGTAGTTATTTTAATTTTCAAATATGTAGAGCTACATGATTCTTATGTTTAAACATGTATTTTTTATTTTATAATAATACACTTCACGCCTTTTAATACCAAAGCGGGGTAGGTAGACGCACTTGATAAGCAAGCTAGCCCACCGCTGTTACAGGTTTCACATACATTGTGGTGTGCGGGTTTAACCACGACGTTGTCCTTCATCGTACGAGACTCGTTTTTAAATTTGAATAATGGTTTTTTTAATACGAATAATAATTAATGTTCAGGTAGAAAAAGAGCAGAAAAAGCAAACAGTAAATAAACCTGCGTCGACGTGTTAAACCATTAATTCACCGGTTTTTATCAATGTCACTACCGGTTCGATCCCAGTTCCTGTGTCTGTATCTGACTAGATAAACAAAGATTTTCAAAACACTACAAATCATCAGAAATCTAACTAATCTTCGAATATAATCTACCTCCAAAGGTACCTGGTAGTAGGTACATTGGTATCCCAAACAAAGGCAAGCAAATCAGCCGCTCCGACGGAATAAATCAAGGCAGACAATGAAATATAACGAGGAATATCTTCATAAACACGCGGCCACCGAACCACAGTCTAAAACACTGGTAATTGCTACTTAATTTGCTCCTTTCAGACGTCTACTGTACGCGGAAGACTGCACATTGGCATTCTAACTTGAGCCACTAGCTTCTCGCGTTTTCGTACAATTTGTAACTCAGCTTATTTTTGTAGCTTCGATAATTTTACTGGGAAAAAAATGTGGTGGTGAATTAAGGTATGACCATTGATTTATGTTACGTGACGTGACACGTTTATAAAAGTCAGTCGGATCTTGTTACATTTCTACTCCGATATTAATATTTTTTTTAGGTGAACTTTAATTTCGAATTTAAGTAAAGAAAAACGCGAGTACGTTCAAAACTGACTGTATGTACCAAATAAGATATTTCATTAATTATTATTTCGTTGGCAGTTTGTACTTACAGGTTATACATCTTCCATTTTCTTAGAAATTTCGAAGTCATTGTAATTAAACTTGTAGAATGCCTCGCCCTAGGTGTTGCCAGCGCGCGGAATTCGCCCAGTAATTGGCGAATTTATAGCCGCCGTGGTGGCGTATACAGCGTGATGTTTCACTTTCACAATGATTTATTGTCTTCGAGAACAATTTTAATTGCGTAACCCATGACATCCTGTATACAAGTATCTGATGTTGTTTGCTAAGTAATTAATGTCGGAAGTTTGGTTTCTTTGACAATTAAAGTAATTTTTGTCTGTATAATTTATGTACGCACGAACATTGTTAATATTTTATGTGTGTTCTTCGTCAAATAATTCTTTGACCAATACAATATAAATCCACCCATAAAACATACATCACATTAAAGATTCGGAATACCTTGACTGTTTTAGGACATGTGAATGTACGTTACTTAACTTGTCATGTATGTTTTGTTACCAGATAAATAAACATCTAAAAAATCTAGAAAAATGTACAACCATCATATTACGTGCTATTGAAATAAAACTGCGAAGTCTCGTCAAAACCCTTTCAGTACTTTAAGAGTAAAAGTTGGAAAATTATTCACACATACGGTTGTGTGAATAATTTTACTTAACTTAGTATTTTCAATATTAGGTTGGATTATTGAAAATATTACATCCTGTATCGCAATTGAGATGTGTGCAGAAAACTTTATAATTTGACTTCGAACTGAAATTAGATTGAACATTGGTGATTCTGAAGTTCGTATTAGATAACATAACTAAAGTTATATTCGTAATCCTTAATGGAGTGGACGGAAACATTGGATACACGATGACTTATAAAGATTTGACACTTCTTTTTAATGAATGATACGCGTTACATACATTGTAACTCAATATTGTCCACCGGGTATATAGACGGGTTCACTCGTGACCACGATGCATGCAACTGCGTCGAAACTTCGAGGTAAATAACAAAGATAAGCTCGATCTTGTCTTTGATTATATTCGCGCCTATATACCCGGTGGATAATATTGAGTTAAGATTTGACACTTCGAATCATGTACGGATAACCGTTAATTTCATTCCACTATGAAATTCACCTCACACAATTTTCTTTTCGCAAAGTGAAAATTCAATCTGTCAAATCATTCTTCGAATTAACAAACAGGCTACATATAGGTCACTTTTTAAGCGACTTCCAAAAAGGAGGTTAGTCTATTCGACCGTATCCAATTATGATTATTTTTGTGTTTGCGGATAGCTTAGTCGTATATGAATCGATATGGATAATTCTTTTTTTGCTGGGAAGAAGATAAAACGACCTTATTACCCAAACCATGCCATTTTCCGGTTGGCTAAATAGCAGGGTATGGTGATAAGTAGCCAGCCCTGAAAAACAACAGGTCTACGTAGATGTTATTTTATATGGGAATGGACATTTAATTTTCGTTTCCCAGCATTGTCGCCGCAGTAAAAGTAGTTCAATTTTGACTTTGAAGACTACGTATCTATACTATTATAAATGTGAAAATAACTCTGTCTATCTGTCTCGTTTCCACACCAAAACTACTCAATCGATTGAAATGAAATTTAAACTATACACTGTATTAGGTATACAGATAGTTTAGAGCCTGAGAAATGACATATAGGCTACTTGTTACCCCTATCATGTGGGATGCGTCAACCGTACCTAGTTAATAATAATAAATATTTTACAACAACACACACATTGCCTTCATCCCATGTTAAGTAGCTAAAGCACTATAGTTTAGTTATATATAGGGGTATGTATATAGGGGTTGTCATAGTTTGTATAAAATACTGAAACTACGCACATTGAAATCGCGGGGCGTCCACAAAACTTCATTAAAACCACCGAAATGTTGAACTCACATCAGACCACTCGATTTTACGTCTTCACTAGCAGAACGTTAGTAACACAACTTCATTAAATACTTTACGACGCAAACGTGTTCACTGAGCGCGAAATTCTAATCTCAAAAACATGCTCTCAGCATCATAATACGTGAAGATTAGTTATTATAATTAGAGGACCGGCACATCAGCCTTCAGGCAATAGGATGTGCTGCAGAGCATGAAATGAGGCCCTCACACGACCTCTATGGGTCTAACACTCGGCGCAAAGGTAATATGTACCGACTCTGAAGTCTGTGGGCAAACCACTAGCTGCGATATTAAACTAGTCCTATAGATAGAAAGCAGGTAATAGATGTAGCAGATTATGTTTGTTGGGACGTGTGCAAGAGACAAAACATTTTATTAATGAAAAGTATTTTAGTTGTTAGACGTCTGAAAGAGTAGCTGCTGTGTGGTGACGGCGAATAGAATACATGTGGCACCACCCCACCCTAGTTTTTTTTCGTACTTGGAGGTCGTAAGAGGCGACCGAGGAAACTCTCCAGGGGCGGGCAGCAGCGCTCTCTGTGAGGTAAACCACAACACAACTGCGATCGCTAAACCGCCTGCCAAGCGTGGTGATTGGCATTTACACCACAATTGATAATGGAAATCATTGGGGGAGGCCCTAGTCCAGCAGTGGACGTCATGTGGCTGAGGATGGTGATGATATACACACATCAAAAGTGTCTAGGGATCAAGAACATTTTTAGCTCTAAAAAAAATCTAATTT
>SJJU01004767.1:0-18425 GCA_012932125.1 Conopomorpha cramerella
TCCTGCCTGATGTTAAGCAGCGATGTGGTGTACGATGGAGCACACTTGTTCATTAGGTACCTATTCACCGCAGTGACTTGAAGACCTTCAGATTGTACTGCACAGGCAACACAGACTCCGGCAAGTCATTCCACATCCTGGCGGTTCGCACTATGAAAGTAGGCACAAACCGTTTGGTTCGCGTAAATGGTAAATCCACCTGGTATGGATGACGTTTTGCCGATCTCCTAGTTGTCCTATTGTAAAAACGCGATAGGGGGTATTAGGTTATGCAACTCCGTAGCACGATCTCCGAAATGCACCCGATAGATCAGCGTTTGATCCTCAGTCGACCCTCGACTAAGAATCGATCGATTGGTGTAGTAATACTAACACCCTAAAGGATCTGTATAGATAAAAAAAAAAACAAACTTGTTAAGTTTCAGAACAATATTTATTTTAATGAGCTAAATCTTTGGTCGCATCATTGGTTAAATCCATTCCGATTCTTTTACATTCACTTACAATGTAATAGATAAATAACATGGAAAACATAAAAACAAATTTTCGATATTTAAATATTACTTAAAAAATTAATACCAACTGTACACAAGCTTTTTTTGCTAACGGTACAACTTTCATATTTTGTAAAATCAATACTTTGTTACCCGTGGTACCACCGACAGTAGTACTAGTTCACAGTACATGCTACTAATGCAATGTGACTAATACAGCATGTTCTTTACGCGTGTCACAAAGCCATAAGGTTTATTGACACGACTTGTATGGCGGTGGCTGTGGTCGGAAAATGAAAACAATCACTCTGTATTTGTATGCAGTGATACGTTACGCCACTCGTTTATTCACAGATACTGCTCAAGCGCATCGGGGCAGTGTCAAGATTCCAATGACTAAGATCTATTATTAATAGATCTGTACAAAAGGCAACATTTTTAATGAAACGCGCACAGGCATTATAACTCAATATTGTTCACCGGGTGTATAGGCGCGAATATAATCAAAGACAAGTTCGAGCTTACCTTTGTTATTTTACTCGACGTTTCGACGCAGTATTGTCTTTGATTATATTCGCGCCTATATACCCGGTGAACAATATTGAGTTAAAAGGCAACATGTCCCAAATAGTACTATTCAAAAACTAAAAACACATGCCTTTGTACTGTATGTAGTACCTCGGTTAACAAACGATACGATTTTAGGTAAATACCCCTCAGTATCAATCAGTGTTTCTTTCGAAAACGTTGTGTACAAAGAAAATAGAAATGTAATAAAAAAATTGGTGAAAATCTATCGCAATTTATACAATGAAAAGACTTGGAATGCATAGTAATAAATGATAGATATCATATTTTTTTTTAAATACAAACAACGACCCTAACTATTATCCACTAGTATGTAAGTAGTTATTATTTTTAGCTAAGAAGGTATTTTTGGTAAACTATCTAAATAAACGAAGCCCGTGAAGGAAAATGGGAAATTTTCGACAAAAAATCTACTGCTCTCAGTCTTATATACAGGGTGTAAAAGGACCCCGAGCAATGGTCTTTTTTACATTTCCCCGCATTGTCGCTATAGTAAAAGTTACGCAAGATGGCTGGCAGAAGCTGGATGCGAGAAGCCGAAAACAGATCACAGTGGCGTGCAATTGGAGAGGCCTATGCCCAACAACGTTTCTGAGACCATTGCTCGGGGTCCTTCGACACTCTGTATAATAATACCAGAATCGTCTACATAAAAATATACCCATATCCAGATTAAGATCAAACTGACTTGTAAATCCCGGATTTTTTTTTGTCGTATAATGAGAATCATTACATAGTGTTCACAAAGTCGCCTCCCACTGTATGCTTAGATCTTTAAAACTACGCAACGGATTTTCATGTGGTTTTCTTCAGTAGATAGAGTGATTCTTGAGGAAGGTTTATATGTATAATACATGCATATAATAGCAGAGAATAGCTGTTAATAATGTATAGTGGCAAAACAATGTTCCCGGTTCAGCTAATTTAACATAAAATGTGTAGGTTGAATATTTTACATTTTCTTAGTATACAGTAAATTCAAGTCTTTTGTACACAATAAGCTAGGAAATATTACTTTTTACAAATGAGATTCATTATGCGTCGATTTGAAGTGTAATTTTTTTTTTCATATATAATTTACCGTCAAATGACACAAATATTTTATTATATTTACAATTAAGTTACATAAGTTCTATAAAATAACAATTTCATAAGAAACTTAACAATATGTACAAAGTCCAATAATAACTCAATAAAATAATAATATTTTAAATAAAAAAGTTTAAGAGAATTCTCTGGTTAAATCAATTGCCCTGGGGGTCAATTCTGCTACACTCTCGTATGGCATAAGCATCAAACGATGTGCATCGCTGTTTTACTAGGGACCACAGTTAAATGAGAGTAACGAAACCAGCAATGCACTTCGTTTGTTGCCACAATGCCAAAGCCTTGCAACTACGCACATCCAAAGTGTCTAGGGATCAAGTACATTTTATAAAATTGCAATCAAGAATATATTTTACAAAAACTGAATTCATTCATAATTTATTCAAAATGTGGTGATAAGTCGTTGATACAGGCATGGGGAATTAGGTAGGAGACCAATCCGGAAGATTAGATTTGGTTTAAATAGATTAGATTTTTTTAGAGCTAAAAATGTTCTTGATCCCTAGACACTTTTGATGTGTGTACTAGAGTTTAGCAGACTTTCTCTCACTGTTACAGAAACATTCCAAGAACTGCTAACAGACGTATGTGCCCCCTATTGCAAATGTATAGTGTAGGGTTTAAACACCTTTAGTCCTAGTCTTACAGATTCTCTTACGATTAAAGAGAAAAAACATGAGACACCAAGAGGTATGTGAACCCTACAAAAAGCAATGTTGCCTTTTTGATGATATATCCTTTTTTATGAGGGCAGTACCTCAAAATGTTTAGACACCTATAAAAATGCATCAACTAGGAATATCTCGTTTGTTATGGGAGTAACGTTAATTTCATTAGCTTTTAGAACATACTTGAAAACCTGTATTTTTCTAGTTCCATCTCACTCACTCCGTAAGTCGTCAGAGAAGGATAGAAGTAAAAATAAAAAACTGTCAAGTATATTATTTTAATAGATAATTTTGTGTGTATTTAGGTACTTGATACAATGATCGTCCCATTCATTATTGTTGGAGAAGTACCCTTAATTTAATGTTAGTTAAGTATTTTTTATGTGATTTATGGCACACTGCAACGGAAAATATTATATGGAATTAAAGTGAAAATAAAAATGTACTGTTATACGGTAGTAGTGGCATTTACAAACGCTTACAATATGTACCTATTACTATTAAATGTGAGATCAATTTATGTAGGAAATGCGCTTAATAAAATGCGCCCGATTTCTGTTAATTTTCAGTAATAATATCACTAAGGTACTTCAAGATAATTTTAAGTACTTAATTTAACATTTTCTGAAACGGCATTTTTTTTTTCTCATTGAAACAGTAATTTACATCAAACGCTGAGATCTACATTTATATTAAACCAGTGACGTTAGTTAAATCACTTTTAAATACACTTAAATTACAATTTGTTACATTTGGCATCTACTGTATGACGGTAATTGGAACCTAAACATCCTAAATTTGTTCTTTAACAATAACAACTATTACTACATTATATAAATCCACTAGCAATTAGTCCATTGAAGTAAGTACAGCGTTGAAAAAATGAGTACTTCACTGTCATTACATACTTCACTTTATAAATCACCGCTCGAGTGTAACGCGTCCGAATAATGTTGATACTTTAACACATTCATCTCAAAAATGTCGTCTTTTTAAAAGTATCAAAATATTTATAGTGCCAACAATGGATGTCGATTTTCGAAGACACTTAGTGCATTTTTTTTTATTTACACGTGATATTTGCGACAAATGTGATCCTTCTTGACTGTACGCATTAGGAATTCCACACTTTTGACCACATTCGCCAAGTAGCCGAGTACTTTATTCACTCACTAGTGTTAGTATTTGGCGTAGGGGTGGACAGAGTCTCACGCGCGGAAGTCTCAGCTGGGCGCGGAGAGGCCCAGGGGCTTGAGGTGGGGTGGGGCGGCGAAGGGGGCGGGGGACGAGCCCGACATGTTGTTGTTCAGGTCACCAGATCGGCCGGAGCCGTTCATGAGGCCACCGATCGCGTTATTCGTCTGAAACAAATTTATTGTTAAATTACATAGTCACGAATATGTTTCAGCTAGCCAACGGCTGTTGTTCCTGTTTCTGTGGGAATTCCGGGATAAAATAGCCGTGGTGTTATTCCAAGTTTATATCTATAGCCAAACTAAGTTTCGTCACATTTCATTGTGCAGTTTTCCGTAATTATTAGAGCAGTGTCCTAAGTGGTAAATGGAACTACTGATAGATACTATATGTAAGTAGATATTTTGTTCGAAATGGTGTACAGAAAATATTGATACTTTTTATACACAGCATTTCCAATAACGCTTGGTAAGGTGAATGAGTTGAAAAGTGAGCATAATTGAGGTTATTTGTCCATGAGGATTAATATAATAAAAAAAAACTTACGGGTGGTGGAGGAAGTGACGTCTGCCGTTTCAGATGCGCAAGCGCCGGCGGATTGTACGCCATGTTGGCGAACACCAGCCGCTCCTCGTAGTCGTACTCGCACAGAATCTTGTTGTCGCACAGGTAGAAGCGGTCACCCACGCAGAATCTACAACAAATGTGAAATAATTATACACATGCGATACGAGGACGACAATTAAACTACACTCGAGATGTATACCAAATGGAATGATTTATCACTATACTTGAAGCGGTGAAGGAATACTTTATGTGAAATCTTGAAGAACACTAAAAATAAGCTAGGGTGAAAGCCTTTTGTTTAATAGCTAACTTGATTACAATGACACAAATAAGTTGCCAACATTTTTTGTTTTCAATTTCAAGTATCAAGACGTTTTGTTCCATTCAATCACCGAGCTGTCCCGCCGCAGATAGGCATCGCAGGAAATGAGCCAAAAACACCGGACCCGATGCACGTGACGACAAAACCGAATTTAGTGTCGCATGTCAAGAGGTCAACACAAACGGCGGGCCGATAACGTCGCGCGCGCCATCTCCCGGCAGCGAGCGAAACATAGACAACGACTTGACTGGCCACTGGACGCCCGGAACTGTGATAAGAACAGCCTTATCTCCCCCAGACCCACCCGTAACTCCTCCCACCCCACTCTTTGTTTCACTTGTCACAAAAATTAGTCGCAATACCACAGCTACAAATGTCTCCTTTTTTAAGGGACCAATTTCCACCGCAGCTCAGTCGATTTCGCCGCTCTTAATTAACTTTATTTCCCGCCGTCCCCGTTCGCGACTTTTGTTTTTCGGTGGTACACTTTTTTTTTTTGTTTTTTGTCTGCAGCCGCGTAATGGAAAAGATGTTAAATGAAAATTTAATGAGTGGGCGCAAGTAGCGCTTTGTGCGTGCCGCATTGTCACCGGACGCCGGGGAGTCTAACTTTGCGTGGATATTGGACTGCTGGCAATAAAACGCTGCACTGGTATGCTCGCAGACACAAAAAGCTTTGAGCTCCTCTCGTTGTAGCCTGATATGATGTGCGACAAAAAGAGCATTATGTAATTTTAAATTGAAAAAAATTACCGTTACACCTATACATACCGGATGTAATTTTCCTAAACAATTTAGTACTTAATGGAGTGAAGGAAACCGCACGAATACCTGATTATACGAGAGCCGAAAACTTTCGCCGTCAGATGGCGCCGCAGCAGCGAGAATCTGTTTATTCCTCGCAAAACCGTGTTTAAACTGTTGCGAATTCACTTCTGCCTCTCAAATTTTGCGAAGCGAGCGGCGTGCCCTGTCCGATACGATCAGCTAAATCTTGCCACATTTGAGCTAGAAAATTGGCTTTGATTTAACGCAGACGCCACAAGAGTTGCTCTGTATGCGAGCGATACGATAGCCCACCGTACCGAGCTTGAAGTGGCACCATGTTCGCGTTCCAGTTGTTGTCCCACATCAGGTTAAGCAGCGAACACTTCGGTGGACGCACATAGTGGCCCCGCAGTAGGAATTATTTAGCCGTTAGATATATTCGGCCGTGATATCTGCCGCGTCCGCCTCGATCGGACAGCCTGCAAATTGGATTCAGATTTCTAGCGGCACCGAAATTGATTTGTACGTGATATTTAATAGTGCACCGTTTAAGCCGATACCGGACGCTAGTTGGGCGGATTTCGGACGTTGCGTTCCGATACGTAACTAGCTCGGTGGGGTCTAATAAACTTACAACTTTGATGAGTACAAAAAACTTAAACCAAACATAGGATTGGAATCAGATGCTGCCACGTAATACCACGTAATGTTCGTAATTACCATTCTAAAATCACAAAATGAAAATTTGTTGTAATATACCTGTTCCTAATACCTGGTAGGTATTAAAAAGCTATCTGATATAGTACAAAATGTATGATGCCGACAAAATAATATTTTCTTAGTTTTTACTACATGATGACGATGATGTGCTATCACAGCATCAAAACGTCCATAGTATAATGCCAGGCTGGATTTTCATAGATTGTATTTTAATCAAGTACATTATTTTTTTAAAACTTCACCAAGTCTAGCATAGGTACTTGGTAAAGTTTGGGTTTACTTCGTTAGATGCTTATCTTTTAGTCAATAGGGAATTTTCAAGGCCCTTGTTTCTCTTAGCTATAAAAGGCGGCGCTAGCTGTTCAAGGGGGAGTAATGTCAACGAAATTACTGACGTTAGCAGTCAGTATTGAAGGTGACAGTTCATAAATATTGAAATATTACTTTATCAATGCTAAAAAGTGGTTGTGGGCAACTGGTTTAATGTAAGAACCATTTTTAATAAATTTCATCATCATCATCATTCAATAATAATAATAATAATTTATTAATGTTTGGTGTTATTTCAGCAAGCAACATAATTAACAAATTTCCCTACAATCGATGTTAAGGCTCTAAACTTCTTTTCTACGGCCTAAATATTTTGTACGTAATAAAATATAACTGACAGATGTCCCCCTGGCCACCAACCAGCGCCATCTACAAATTTTTGGAGTTTGAAAAATTCCCCATTGTTGTTAAATAGGACCACATCCAATCAGTGGATTGTCGTTCCTCGAAATGCAGACTGTAAAGGCACACCAATTGAAAATGTTTCTTGAGATGTTTTCGTGTCTCATCTGGGACACGCTGGGTGACTTACATTCGCCTAGAACACACTTCAATCCGCGCGACCGATGCATTATTAAAGTCGCCGGGCGGCGAGCGGCCGGATTGCCTCGCGTATCTATGCAAAATTACTCACGTGTGGAGATAGCTTTATATGCTGTACTATTCAATAAGGCGTTTGCAATTTTAAAGTTGTCGTCTACGTTTCGGAAATAAATGTTTAAAGATACCGTCTCGAATGTTTGACGATGGGACTACACGAAACTTACAATTAAGGAACAAATTAGTAGAAGACACGCTTATTGGAAGATATTACAAATAGTTTTTTGACCTGTGAATGTGTGAGTTTTTTTGTTTATTTAAACACAATGTACAAGCGTTTCACCACCATCCTGCCTGAAGTTAAGCAGCGATGTGGCCTACGATGGAGCACACTTGTTCATTAGGTACCTATTCACCCGCGACTTGAATACATTCAGACTGTACTACGCATGAAACACAGGTTCCGGTAAGCAATTCTATAGCCTTTTTTTATAAATCCATGTCTTAAGAAAGTGGCATCAAACAGTAGCAGTGGCGTGCACATCATATAGGCAAAAAGACACTGCCTACCTTAGTATTTTGGCTACCCGACCTAATAATAGAGTTATTGCTAGATCTTTGTTTGTTGTACTCACGACATAGGCTGACGAAGGTCCTGTGTTTTATGGGTGAGTAAATAGGTAGGTAAAGACAAGTTACCTATATATAGGTGTCATACCCTTGGGGATTACTGCGTACCTTGTCATAAAAGCCAGTGCACGCCACTGAACAGTAGACATAACCCTACCTTTTAGAGTACCCGAGCAAGTGTTACCAACGCAAAAATATCTCAATACAGATATCCCGGATACAGGAGGTGCGGGCATAAAAATTGCATTAATATAGTGAAGAAAGCGGGGGGCCTCCGCGAGCGACCCCCAAACGTTCGCCAGGGAAATCAAGAGCCCAGGCATTGTTTCGACCCGCGGCCAGTAGCAAGCACTCATATTTGCATGGAAAGAACCTGAACAACCTATTAAATGTTATTTATTGAATTGGCAGCGCTCGTGTTTTTGTTTGGTTTCGATTCCAGGATGACTTTACAAAACAATATGAGGTAGGTGGGTATCGTTCACTAGTTACGTGCAAATGATAACATTAAAATGCTATTCAAGCAAGAATATATTTTTTTAATGAAACGCGCACAGACATTATAATTCAATATTGTTCTCCGAGTGTATAGGTGTGAATATAATCAAAGACAAGCTCGAGTCCACTCGTGACCGCGACGCATGCAACTGCGTCGAAACGTCGAGTAAAATAACAAAGGTAAGCTCGAGCTTGTCATTGATTATATTCGCGCCTATATACCCGGTGAACAATATTGAGTTATAATTTTCTTATACTGATTTGCTAATGACGTATTCATAAATTCAAGTACTTTGTAAGCGTTCCAGATTCTGAATTCAACAGCTGCCCCATTTTAGATTAATAACCTAATACCCCCATCGCGTTTTTACAATAGGACCACCAGGAGAACGGCAAAACGTCATACATACCAGGTGGATTTGCCATTTACGTGAACCAAACGGTTTGCGTCCACTTTCATACTGACTTTCGGACTTGCCGGAGTCTGTGTTTCCTGCGCAGTACAGTCTGAAGTTTTTCAAGTCGTGGGTGAATAGGTAGCTAATGAACAAGTGTGCGTCATCGTAGACCACATCGCTACTTAACATCAGGCAGGATGGTGGTCAAACGCTTGTTCATAGTGATAAAAAAAAGATAAAAAAAACTTTACTTTATCAGTATAAGTAGTTTGCTGATAGCTACTATGAAAAAAGACCCACCACTGCCCAATTTATTTTCCATTCTACACTTTTCCATTCTATGGCAAATCAGCATCTACGTACTTGTCTTTTTCTCTTCTAAACACAGCTCAGTTTATATCAGTACTTGCGAAAGTCAAAGTAAGCCGCCACCTGTACCACGTGTACAAAGGCTATTGCAAAACAATTTTTTAATATTCACCGATACGGAAAAACTAAACAAAAATCAAACAATTCGCAAACAAAACGTCGGAATCTATATTGGATTAATATGGAAATCAAAAGATATGTGCAAATGTGACTGGCCGATATATTATTTATTCAATTTCAGTTACCAGGGAAAAAAAATAGCATCGGATAGTTGGAAAAATAAAATTGGCTCCGCGATTGGGTTTCGGCTTAACGTCACAATATTCGGGCGAATAGTACCTATGGAGGCTAGGACCTCGTGCCATGTACAGTCGGTATGAAAAGTGCATAACAGATTCGTGCGTGTTTCAACTGCAACATTGATTTTCGATAGCGAGTCCGTCAACGGATATTTGTTAGTAATTATATTGCTCAAGACTGTAATGTCATCAATATATTCACCGTTGTTATATCGTCATCTCCCAATTGTTTGGGCAGACGTACGTAGCTTCATGTCTGTTTTCAAGTGGAGATAAGCAGGGATAATATACTTCCTTCTGCTAATATACTATCCTGTCACAACACAGTAAAGAAATCTTAGGTTAAGATGGCTAATTTACCTATGATTGCACTGTTGGCATGCGAAGCACTCGAGGTGGTAGACATTGCTGCGCGCGCGCATCACCATCTCGAAGGCCGGTATCACCTTGTTGCACGCAGCGCAGTAGCCCGTATTGCCGAATAACCTGGTGATAATATTACAGGTTACTTTCACTGTTAATAAATGCAAGTACACCTACGAGTATTAGGGTGAAAACAGTTGTAGCAAGAAAATTTTATACATTTTTGTAACAGACTTTTGTTGTTAACTGTACTCGGTATATGGCACAAATGTAATTTACACGCCGATACCATTCTAAAAGTCCAAATACGGCGGCTTTTTCAAGTCACGCGTGTGAGTGAGGATTTTTCCTACGGTTGCCATCAATAGGAACTATTTCGTTGTCAAATTGATAAAGAAAGCGTTTGATGAAACCCAGCGTTCATAATCATCTTCATTATTTCCACTCACGGAGCGTCTGTGGTCCAGTTGGTCGGACCCTTGACTTGTAACCGGGAGGTCCCGGGTTCGAGTCCGGCTACTGGACGTGTACCAATGGGACTCTTTTTCAGAGCCTATGTACGCAACGTTACGCTCGTACGGTGAAGGACAACATCGTGATGAAACCCGCACACCACAAGGTGTGTGAACCCTATAACGGCGATGGGCTCACCCCCTGTCACGTTGGGTTAAATACGCTTGGTGAACCGTGGGTATTTGCTTTAGCAAGTGCCTCTGCCTACACCGCTTTGGGATTAAAGGCGTGAAGTGTATTTTTTTTTAATTTTTTTTTTATTTCCACTCACCTCAAATAATCCCTCTTGCACAGTATAAGGTTGGCCCTGGTGTAGAGTGTGTGCCCCACCTCGCCCAGCCGGCAGTCGCAGCAGCCACACTTCAGGCAGTCCTCGTGCCAGAGCTGGTCCAACGCCTTCAGTAGGTACCGCTCCGTGATCACCTTGCTGCAGCCGGCACAGATCTGCTTGGAAAGGGGTAGGAGGTTTGAGATTATGGCTAAATTATTGACTACTAGTTGGACGCCCCGCGATTTCAAACGCGTAGTTCAGTATTTCACACGAACTATAATACCTTCTATACAGCGATCCGTCCACAGAATCGGGATAAAAAGTATCCTATGTCCGTCTCCTGCTCATAAGCCACCACCCCAACGATTTTCAGTCTAATGAGTTCCCCCGATATTGATTTATAAGTAGAGTAACTAAATAAATATAAATAAATATTTTTTTTCATTAGCTTAGTTTAGTAATACCTGCATCCCAAATTTGAAGCGTCTCACTCGAGCCCTTTAGATTTTTCATACAAAAGAACTTTCCCATTTATTCCCGTTCCCGTGGGAATTTCAGGAATTCCTTTCTTAGTGCACCCCTATAGTACCTAAGCTACCTCCGTACCAAATTTCAAGTGTCTACGTTTCGCCGTTTGGGCTGTGCGTTGATATGTCAGTCAGTTAGTCAGCTTTTCCTTTTATATATTACGATATTATATAGTTTTAGATATTTCCTCGGGTTTGTGTATCTAAAATAATATGTGATAAAATGATGACGTCAGTCATCGGATATGTGAGATCATGGACCTCCGTTTGACACAATTCTGGCAAATCTCTTTCGCTTCTTCCACGTTCATACAGTGCACGGCCTCCTTATCCTTAGCTGCATAGTGATGTAAATACCTACTACATCAGTATAATTTTCCTCAAGTATAATTTTACTAGCCGTCCCATCTACAGATTTTTTATTCTAAATTATTGTCAAAGGTACAACTAATTCGTACGAACGCAGTTTTGACTTTAGACCACTTTAAATTTTTTATTTTTTTCCCATGATGCAGACCACATAATTTAAGAAGAATAGGTTTTTATTCAGACAAAAAAAGCATGCAGTTAAGGGTTAAGGTACATACATACATACACTTCACGCCTGTCTCCCAGAGGGGTAGGCAGAGACTACAGATCTCCATTTGTCACGGTCCTGACATACCCCTTTCGCTTCATCTACATTCATACATTTTCATACATGACCTCCGGTTTCGAGTACTTTTCACGCCACCTTCGGCCAGGACATCACCAATCTGGTCTGTATATGTCCTTCTGGGGCGACCTCTACTCACCCGGCCCATTACATCACCCATATAAATCTCTTTCGTCAATCGACTTTCATCCATTCTCTCCATATGCCCAAACCACCGAAGCATGCCCTTTTCAATCTTGGTCACTACGTCTTCCTTCAAACCGCAACTTTCATCAATGTCACACCTTTCATGCTCCGCAATGACCGCATTCTCAAGGGTTAAGGTCTTGTAGTCCATGTTATTTACCTGTGGCTGCTGTGCAGTCTGTGTAGCAGCCGCACCGCCCTGGGTGCTGGCCGGCAGCGGGGAGGCGCGCGCCTCCTTCGTCACCTCCATGGCGAGCGCTCGAGACCCCAGCGTGGGACTGGCCCCGCCTCGCCTTTCGCACTGTTCAACAAGAAAAGAACGGCATTTGAATACTTGGATACACTCAGTGGACTGAGGGGAATTTTGTCCGTTGATTTATTAAACAAACGTTAATGTGTCATTTGCTGTGTTTTGTGTTTTTCTATAATTTTCCATTCACTTGGTGTGGGTTAAAGACAAGGCCGTGTGTAAATTACACACGGGAAAAATGAGACGAAACTTACAAAATATGTACCTAATGCAGTGTAAATCGGGAAAATTAAGACAAAACGCACAAAATATGTACCTAATTGTACAAATATATCTGTTCAAATAGAAGTCAATCATCATAATATGTTATTAATGAAATGTTAATAATTTTTATGCTTCACAAAAGAGCCATTTTTAAAAATTTAATTGAATTGTTAATATTTTTTTTATAAATACTTCTTTAGTGTTCATAAAACGTATAAGGAGTCTTTATGTACATTCGTTTTTTTTTTTTGGAAAAAATCTGGACACACTCTGTCAATCAGTTCATTATTCCTCTACTTATATGTACATATTTAGACAAGGAAACTCCTAAACGGAAGCCAATCAGCAAAACTATTCTTCAATGCCAATCAACATTGCGTTTATTAGTACAATAATGAATCGTAAACTCTACGTGTGCTGCGGGACAAAAGCAGGGAAATGCAATTTTACTAATCAGAGCAGCGCACTGTGATTGCAATTAAACAGAAGTAGAAATCGATTCCACTCGGTGGAACAATACTTTGCCATGTAACCTACAATTCTATACAAATGTTCATTCAAATCAAAACAAATTAGCAAAGGTAGTTTTAGGATTCCGCATTTCAAATAGAGACAAAGATACATGAACATTAGCTTAAGGTTTATTTATTTATTTAACACTTTATTGCAATAAATGTACAAAAGGCGGACTTAATGCTAATGTATTATCTACTAGTTGACCCCACAGCATTGGAAAGAGTAGGTAATTGCGGGTCAGTATTAATAAGAGTATAATAACTTGGTACATAATAACATGGTTGGCTGAATCTTACATATACTATATTTAAGCATGGAATGAAATGAATAAATGCTGAATGAGTGACCTAAATTGAAGGGCAGAATTATTATTATTATTCTAGTCACCAAAAATAATGTCTCAATTTTAATAAAATGTGACAAATGCACGTATATTGAAAATAATATGTAACGTATGTACTACATAAACTTGATGCAGTATAATTGTTATTGTAAATGAAGTAAGAACATTAGCAAAGCATAATTATTGTAAGTGACCGGATTCAAATTGGAGTCAAGAGCAAAGGTAACGCGAATGAAACCTCTATTTTCTTACAAATAAAGCGTAATTTGCGATGCATAGTGAAATTGCAGTTCAATCTTCGTGGTGCCCTTCGTTTCTACTCCATTTGCGATCCGTGCAAACAAATCAATCGCCATTGAATATAAAAATCATAACCGTGAAAATGGCCACACAATATCACTTGACGAAATTAGTGCGTCTACCCGACCGGGTAATTAGAACTGACCGTTTCACGACCAAGAATCACTGCGAGTTCAATGTAAAATGATCTTTAATGACGAACAACATTCAGGCAAAAAAAGCTTAAAATTCTATCACCACGACAAATCTGGTCATGAAAGTACTTAAATAAAGTAGACATTATCAGTCAGTGAACAGTAGTGCAATTCTCGTATTTTCGTCGATACTAAAAACGTCTCAACTTAGTCCAAACTCTCTTTTTACTATCATCGTCGTGTTACTATCGAATTTGAATAAATAGTACGTCAAACGGCTCGGAATCGTCAAAGTGTATTCTCGTAAACAAACAAGACTAAAATTACTCTTATCAAACAAACGGTATTCTGGTAATTTTTGAACTCGACTCAACTCGAGCGCAAGCTAAATCAAAACGTAATCGTGATCGAGCAAAAATACGAGAATTGCACTACAGTTATGAAGGAAGGTGTCTTTTAACATTGGTTGCTATTAAAGTTGCCTTTTTGTGACGTTTTCGTTGATGATACATTTTTTGTTAGCTTCAATTTTATGAGTTAGTAGTGCGTACTTAAGTCATACCTGTAACCAAGCAACGAAGTATATATATTGTGAGGAACTCTCCGGAGAAATATGCGATTTGTTACACACTAAATTAGGAAAACTCAATTTCTGGAATGCACTTTTATATTCTTCTTTTACATTTCAATTCAGTACCAAAACTTGTTATGATTTGTCATTTTATGTTACCATAGCAACTACCTAATAGCCAACATCTATATCTATATATATACACTTCACGCCTTTTAATCCCAAAGCGGGGTAAGCAGAGGCACTTGCTAAGTAAATGCTCACGGTTCACCAAGCGTACTTAACCCAACGTGACAGGGGGGAGCCCATAGGGTTCACACACCTTGTGTGCTGGTTTCATGGCTCTGAAAAAGAGTCCCATTGGCGCATGTCCAGAAACCGGACTCGAAACCACGACCTCCTGGTTGCAAGTCAAGTATCCGACCAACTGGACCACAGACGCTCTAGCAACGAGCAGAGAGAAAATGGCATAATTTCACCGAACCTATTTAACTATTACTTTAACCTATTCAATTGTAAGAGCGAGTCATGTTTATGTCAACAAGTCTAAGTCAGAAACTAAAAAGTCATTAAGGTATGGATTTCTTTTTAATATGGCATCGAAAACAGATCACAGTGGCGTGCAATTGGAGAGGCCTATGTCCAGCAGTGGACAGGTATGGGCTGATGATGATGATGATGATGAAGATGGCATCGATTCTTTTTATGTAATGACGAACATATTATGAGCTTTAAACTTAGGGAAACCATTTTTTTTTTTTCAAATTTTTGAACAAGCGTCAGAATTAAATCTGCACCAACCTTCCAGATGTAAACAATGTCAGTTTAGACGTACAAAGGTCCACGGGGGGCTGTGGCAATATTTGTAAAAAAAACTCTAAGAAAAACTTTGATAATTATTGTCATTATTATTATTGAGGTCAGATACAAAAAGTGACATGACCGTGATAAGTCGGTACCAATTGGTACCAATGATGGTTATGGACCATAAAAATTGGCAGATGAAGGCATAGAAGAAGACCAATCGTCGTAGCATTGGGGAGGACCTAGGTCCAGCAGTGGTAGACATTGGACTAACATGTCCTGAACGGAACGGTTTTAGTTCTTACTCTAGACCAAGAAGTTCATCATTTTCATCTTTTCCTTTAACTAAAACATCCCATTTGAAACTTCTATATTTTTACAAAGATGTTAGAATATTTTTTATAATACTGATCAATCCATTGGAACAGTACTTGGCTAACTTAATATTAAATCGAATTAGCAACCAAAAAGACAACAATCTCTATACTTAACAAACCGCAACCAAGTACCCAGACAATTGATCTGTACAGTTAATTTCACAGAACATCTTACTCTACATTTTTTTCATACAAAATAATACTGTTGTTGTTATTAGGCATATTTAGAAGGATATCCTAATATTACGTTCCTTCTTCCAGATCCTGAAACACCTCTTTTACATCGTGCACATGTATACATCCTTTCGTGTATACATGTGAACGATGTGTTCCTAATATATCTGTCCCCAAATTTCGTTCGTTAAAATTAATTCTGTAGATATTACTATAAGACATTGGGAACAAACAAGTACACGTTCAAATCACACAATATTTTGCATGAATAATATTAGTTGTATTTACATTATGTATGTAATAATATAAAAAAACAAAGACGCCAAAAATACTGGTCCTATTCCCGGAAGAATTTCATAACTTTTTTCGACTACCGGAACAGATTCTATGCGCGGCTGAATATTAAACTGATTCAGCCTTACTTACTAGGCCAAGTAAGCGTAGCTCCTCTTTACAAAGACATTTGAGCATAAATGGAGGTTAAAAAAAAGTAAAAAGAAAAAAAAAAACACGCTACTACGCAATGCTTCACTGACGTACAACAACAGCCTTTTGTTAGAACGAAATTAATTTCGTATTTGGAAAGTTGCAAACGGATTATCGTGGAAAAATAGGAACAAAACTAGTAAATTTTTCATCATCGGTATTCCAAAAAAAAAAAAAACGTATGGCGACACTTCAAACTTTTCATATTTAACCAATAAAAATAGCTATCGAATTTACGTTATCGTGATTTACTTGCTTACCGTCGTCGCTTTCTGACGTTTTGAACAATTGACAAGGTGTGAAGAAGACAAAACTCGGTAACTATAACTTTCGCTTGCGTCTTCCTTTTTTATTAGATAATCAAATAATATTTTATAGTTCAGTTCACCAAGAACAAAATACAAAGGGCGATTTGATTAATATAGGGTGTATTAAGATAGAACCATCATCTCGAATTCCCTGATCATTTCAGCCTAAGTCTTTAGGATACAAGCCAAACCATGTGTTCTCTGCTATGTCTACAGTGTCATTCCTTTATCTATTTGGCATTGGAGTGATGCCCACTAAAGTATTTGTCAGAGACTAAAGCAACTACCATTTTCACAGTTTTTTATGCGAATAACCCACCTGTATCTCATCACAATGTTTGGTGCCTTCTATCTACTTCACTCAAGCCTCTTTTGGAAACACGCGACGCTTTGCAAGTCGCGATGGTTGTCCGTACATTTTGAATTAATTGTACGTCAGATGCGATGACTACATTAAATGTATGGGGGCGCTAAACATAAAACTCTCCAAAAGGAGGCCACTTGATCCTGGTTGCACCGCGCCGGCTAGATTCATCGTATGGATCTCTTTGGACTCGTGCCTGCTTGAAGGGTAGTTGTGATTTTTAAACGACGTATCGTCATACTGTTCTACCCAAGTCGCGTAGGCTTACGGCTGTGTGTTTATGTATCTTTTATATTATAATTAGCTGATGGCAAACATTGTATTGCCAATATACATTATTAACAGAGATTCTCTACTATTATGCATGTATTATAACATATACAACTTCCTCGACAATCACTCCATCTACTATCTAAAATCCGTTACGTAGTTTTAAAGATGTAAACATACATAGGGACAGATAGCGGGAGGCGAATTTGTTTTATACTGTGAATTTATTCCAGCTCAGCTTTTCCGTCATGAGCGTCGTAAGAAGCGACCCAGGGAGCTCTTCAGAGAACGGGCAGCAGCGCTCTCTGTGAGTTAAACCACAACACTGCGATCGCCAACCCGCCTGCCAAGCTTTTATTTCATCCTAAATGACGAAAATCATTGCGGGAGGCCCCCGTTCAGCAGTGGCCATTATGTGGCTGATTATGATATTGTATTATGTGTATTTATTTATTACGTCTCTAGATAATGACCCGTACGCCGAGAGGTAGGGTTTGGTTGGTGGTTAAAACAAAAATGTATTGATGAAGCAACAAACAAACAAACAAAAGTAGGTACAAAACTAGGTACACAAGTGTACACAGAAAACTCTATGCTCCAATAACACTTTGATTTGCAGGTGAATGCTTTCCACCGGGATCCAACAGGAGCGAGAACAATAAGCATTGTGTTTTTCGTCGACTAATTGTCACACTATTCATGCCTCTGTTTTTTTTTTTGGTTCTTTTTTTACGGTAGTGCGACGGATCGGTCAGTCGCGTAAAATTGTCATCCGTTATGACGTGACCAATAAAACGGTTGTGACATTAGTATCTGTGACACTCGGTGAATAAGGCGTTTTCTTTAAAAATAAATAATCCCACAAAATATCGAGTACTGAGACAAACGATCACAGAATAAAGTCTCAGACCAAAAACAACTAGACTTGTAATACTAAATTGACGTTTAGAATTATGACATTATAGACAACCGTGTGAAGAACATGCAGGAGTGAAAGAGTAAAAAAAAACATCTTATGTCCTTTACTGCGTATCAGGGTAAATCTGGATTCAAACTGTCAAATTAGTAGTAAAAGTAACTGTTTGGAACCCGAAATACACACATCAAAAGTGTCTAGGAATCAAGAAAATGTTTAGCTCTAATAAAATCTAATTTATTTAAATCAAATCTAATCTTCTGGATTGGTCTCCTACCTAATTCCCCATGCCTGTATAAATTACTTATCACCACATTTTGAATAAATTATGAATGAATTCA
>SJJU01004768.1:0-44480 GCA_012932125.1 Conopomorpha cramerella
TAGAGGGTTCACACACCTTGTGGTGTGCGGGTTTCATCACGATGTTGTCCTTCACCGTACGAGCGTTGCGTTTCGTACATAGGCTCTGAAAAAGAGTCCCATTGGTATACGTCCAGTAGCCGGACTCGAACCCGCGACCTCCCGGTTACAAGTCAAGTATCCGACCAACTGGACCACAGACGCACAGTTACATCAACTGGAAATATAATTTAAAATAAGATTGTTATAAATGATACTTCTTATAATGGGTATTCATATTATGTAGGTAGGTATACCTACCACCACGGAATAGTCTAGACAGAAGCAGAAGCCAAAAATATGAACCAACTAACTAAAGGAAAATTAAATTTAAGGATTTCTTTCATAAAAACATTCGTAAACAGGTAACTAAAATACCATTATCATCCACATGCCGTCCACTGCTGGACGAGGGGCTCCCCTAATGATTTACGTGATCATTTGTGAGGAAATGAGAATAATCTCCACGCTTAGCAGGCGGGTTGGCGATCGCAGTAGTGATGTGGTTTAACTGACAGGGAGTGCCCGTCCTCTGGAGAGGTACGACCCCACGACGTAAAATGTTGGGCTGGGGTGGTGACACATGTGTTCTTTTCGCCGTCAACAGACGGCTAGCTAAAACATACAATCACCTAAATAGAACTGGATTAAAACTAGCAGAGGATTAATAATACTTACTCACATATTATATTATTTCGAGGATATTAAGATTATCTAACGAACGAAGTCTACAAAGCAGATGTAATTATAGCGAAATACGCACTTGAACATACTAAACTTATCAAAGATGTTACAATCTTTGCTGTTTCACATATTGTAGAGTTCAAAATATACCAGTTGCGATATGTTGAAATGCCTCCTAACTGAATTCCTGTTAATCAAGAGCAAAAACAAGTTTTCCCCGGCAAAAGTTGACTAGGTAAAGTTAGCTATGCGCCCTGGAGACTTCCCTCCGAGCGGGAATGTGCATCAAGACATTTACTAATAAGCGTATTGGTCGTTTTCCTTATGGGTTTATCTACTTTATATTATACTTTTGACAGATTTCCAATGATACCAGTAAGTGAGTGAAGATTGTTGTTACTTGTTTGGGTAATGGAAGATTTGGAAGATTACTTAGGAGGGATGTTTGGGATGAAAAGGGGAATATTGAGTTTATATTACCACATACATCAGACACGTTGAAAAGAAAACCATGGAAGCGTTTATTATTTATACACGGTATGTTTTAGAAATACGCTTTTAGTCGTAAGTGTCCTGTTCTGTAGACCCCACTTAATGCATTTCAGCAGGTGTCAATGTCCCGAAACGAAAAGAAAATGACCTACGCGTTTTATTCATATTGGATAAATTTATTGTGATTTTGTACGAGGAAGTCGTTTTTTTTTTCGAAATCATCCTGTCTTAAAAGTGAAAGAGTAAGATAAATACAACACAGTTTACTTACACAACCAAAACTAATAACCTAATTAATAATTCAACAACAAATCGAAGTTTTTTTTTTCATGTTGTAAAACCATAAATTTAAAAGCTCCTATCAAAAAGCTTATTGACCCCAATTCCTTGTGTCCATGCCGTAATCATATGGAAAGAAATTACTCCGAAAATGGAGAACCTTGATCTTTGGGGACGTTCTTAAAATAGTATATGTATTTACGACATGTAATAAAACAAAGTAGCCAGTGTAGGAAACTAGTAGAAAAAAAAATTGTGGATTGTGCACCCGCGAAGGTGATAAAACAATTTTAAACGAAATAAAAAAAAAACTTTCTGTACTTTTTTACATCCCCCTTAGTTTCAATGTTTATCGCTCAGAACTTTATAAATGGAACACGAGAAAAAAACTAGAGGGGCTATTAAGGGCCATCTGTAGACGGCAAAAATGCGATGCAGCTTACGAATGTTCACCTGCTTATTGTCTACATTTAAAGTATATTGAATGTATTTTTAGTACTGTACAATGTAAGTTAAATTAAAAGTTTAAAACGGGTATTATAGCGTGAAAATTTACCAAAGATAAGCATTCAGCTTGCGAGCGACCACGACACATGTAACTGTGTCGAAACGTCGGGCAAGCAACGAAGGTAAGCTGAATGCTTGGTGTTTTGCTTGTTTGGCATGGAATGGTTAATTTTCGCGCTATAATACCCGTTTTAAACTTTTAATATCATGTCAGTGCGCGTTTCCTTAAAAAAATGATTTAATGTAAGTTAAAAGCTTAATTAGTATTATACTACTTATGTAGAATGAATGTGTGCTCCATCGTAGACCACATGGCTGCTTAACATCAGACAGGATGGTTGGCTTGTTCATTGTGTTTAAAAAAAAAGAATGGATCGACATTTTATCTACATACCTACAAAAATACAGCATGCACGAGTAGATTCAGTTTACCTACATAGATAAACTAATTTTAGAAACACATTTTTTCCCGTCATGGAGGTCGTAAGAGGCGACCGAGGGAACTCTTCAGAGGATGGCAGCAGCGCTCTCTGTGTGACTGACTGTGAGTTAAACCACAACACCACTGCGATAGCCAACCCACCTGCCAAGCGTGGCGATTATTGGCATTTCCTCCCAAATGATAATGCAAATGATTGAAGGATGTTATGTGGCTGACGATGATGTACTATTAGCCGTACACCAGCAAAGTTTGGATGCGAGGAATATAGTTACTCTTTCAACTAAAAAGTACTGAACGTGTTTCGAGGTAACTATAAAATTTTAAGCTGAACTAGCAACACTTACCAGATATGTTGGTGTAAGTATCGAATTCCCATTGGAATTTCGGGGTAATTTCGGTGCTATCCCGATCTGTAAGCTACATTTTTGCAAAGATTTATTGATATCCGTTTAGTAGTTTTTTTTCGTGAAAAAGTACGAGTAACACACATCCATCCAAACATTAACTTTCAAGTTTATAATGTTCAAGTGTCGTACAATAATAATACAAATTGATTGAAAATGACATTGACTTCCAAATTATTGTCTAATTAAATCACTGCCCAGTTTGTTTTCATTGAAACTTGTTCGCATTTAACGATTAGTGGATTTTAGTTTTTTTTTTTTATTCAGTAGTGATTCCGAAAAATCAGCACACTAATAGGCCTACTAGGTTATTAAAGTGAAAATAAAAAAATGACTTGACAAGTAATTCACCAATAACGTCGTTTTCAAATACTCGATCCTACGCCTCAGTTTCCACTCCAATCTTAACATTTTGCGAGTCTGAATATTGCGACACACCGCAAATCTATATTTCTCCGGAATAATTCAAACATGAAACGTATTCAATCAAAGCGATGGAGATGTCTTGTAACACAGCGTATATGACCCTCAATAACTTGAGTTTGGATCGACGACGACGTAGTGCCGCAGAGAGTGGTGTGTCGAGGCATACCCACTAGTCAGCTCTCAAAATCTCATCACGGGGCGTTTGAATGATTTAGTAAGTATAGAGTGAAATTAACTCGCATCTGCGTGCCGAAGTTTATTGAAAACTTTTTCAGGATTCAAGAAATAATGGTATTGAATGGTCTTGTATCGTTTTTAATGTATGATTTCTTTTAAGTCGCTTTCGCATCTAAGTAATGTTGGAGTTAGTAGTGTTACCGATCAAGAGATTCTTTTAGATTTTCGTTTCTACTTACGTATTTGACCTTTTAAAAGATTTCAGTAATTTGTTTGTGTATTGCGAAAAAAAAATTTTCACAGAACAAAATTAATAAAATAAAAATTTACTCAGGAATAATGTAGCTTTCAAACCTGTCCAGTAGTTTCGGAGCCTATTCAATTCAAACAAACAAAAAATAAAACCTTACCTCTTTATAATATTGGTATAGACATGTAAGATTGCAAAAGGCGACCTTATAACTGAGAGATGTACCAGCTGAAGATAGCTCTGCGTGATAAGGTCACTCCTCCAGATAACCTAAATGGTTGAATGGTTTTGTCTCAGAATGTTGCTTTCAGTCTTTCTGTTTATTTTTAGTGCGTCAATAACATCAAGAGCGTTTCTGGTGGCCACAATAGACTCGGCGGATCCAAAGAAGTCTTTGATAGTCGACAAGACCTCTGATGTCAGACACATTGCGAGATTTTGCTGGCGAATCATTTCTTACCACCTTATAATAAAATAACAAAACTTAACCAGTACATGAGTGATTTGTTCTTTACAATTATTTAACATTTTATTGACTGAAAAGTTTAATACAGATTATATACCGGACCCGGCAAAGATTGTTTCGCCAACATATACGATTATCTGTGTTCCTATAATATATGCCGTTTATCATACATAACCTTCATCAAGAAATACTGTCTATAGAAAACCGCATCAAAATTGTGTTGTTTTAAAGATTTAAGCATACATAGGGACCGACAGCGGGGGGCGGCTTTGTTTTATATGTACTATGTTTTGATTGATGTTGTAAAAGCGATGCGATAGGGAGTCTTCACCAATCAAACTTCCTGTGGCGAAGATATTTGGAGAATACAATAGGTATTTTGTTATTGAAGCAAAGTATCTACACTTTGAAGGAATTCTCGCCAAGCTATGGAAATCCTTTCAGATTTTTTTTAATGCCTGGGTTATGAAAAATTTGTCAGAAAACTGTCAATATCTATAAAAATATTGATAAGTAACGCCCAGTTTCCGGTACGCACATTAAACTTAATCTGACATTAAAACTATCGTCTTTTATTTCTTATTTTACTTGTCAAGGAGGGACGGTTACAATTTAATGAGTGATTATCACTAACGTGCCTTCCGGAAACCAGTTACCAGCCATTTAAAAACCGCCACAAGCATTTTGCTACGACAAAACTTCCTTCCTTTCTGCTACATTTGCTCAATAGCGTGGTGACTTCTTCAGATTCTTAGAACTTGAGAAATCCATTACCTTCATCTTTGAGTGGTCGCTTCTACCGAGAAGTGTTCGCTGGAAGTCTGTCAGGAAGTAGACGGGCAAAGTTTTCAACTGTGATATTTATTATTACTGTTATTTTATAGATTATAAAAACACCTTTGCTGGGACTTAAAAATAATAATAGCAAATCTTCAATGGCAATGGATTTCCGCAAAGTAACGCCTGATTCATTTCAATATCAAATATAGTAAATTACACGGCGTAAAAACGATTATTCGATCTACGAATATCGGGGCTACGAAAGTCATAATTAGGCGATCGAATAGTCAGCCGGTAGTAGTAAGGTATTTATTATTATTATGTATTATATTCACCTTTCTTATTCAGTTCATTTAGTCCCAACTATTAGGGTATGGGCTGATGATGATGATGATTAGGGTAAAAGGGACTTAGGAGGTATAAAAAATCTAATAACTAAATAAAAGCTTATAATTATGTATGGGCGTAAATCTGATTTGGTTGTAGGTATGTTATTCCATCACTTCGTTTGTTACATGATGTTGCATGTTGTGGTTATCTTTAATTGTAGTAGCGCTTAGCTTTAGTTCTAAATGATGTGTATCCTTTTTTCAATGCATTAGTGTATACTATGTTGATAACCTAAATAAATAAATAAATGATTTTTCTCACATAGAGAGTTTGTTTTCTTTTCTTCTTTAAGCAACGTTAGGTTTTACGTATTCTTCTTGGAATTGGACTGACGCTCCTTGATTTTTAAAGCTATAAAGCTCACTTTCGCTTGCCATGGTGAACGTTGACGTAATCTTGGCCGGTACTACACGCAATTTCTCATTTGTCGACAGTTTTCCAAAGTATTGAGCAAGTTGCCGTGTTTACACGACTTCAGTTTGTTTCGTGTCCGAAGCCGTAGCAATTTCGGTCGCGTGTCGGTGACAAGTTTTCTTATTCTTTATTGTGTTTGCTAAATTCCCGTAAAGGGCACTCAGAATCGAAATGTTAATGAGGTTTTTGGCTTACTCTACAATACTATGAGTATGAATGTTCAAAGTGATGACATTTCTAATTTTACTGTCAGTAGTTTAACAACTTTACTTGGGTTTTTAACCCCCGACGCAAAAAGAGGGGTGTTGAAAGTCTGTGTGTCGGTGTACCTATCTGTTGGATCATAACTCTCGAACTAATAAAGCACATACACAATCAAGTTTTCTTTGTTTGAAAGCTGATTTGATTGAGCGTGTTCTATGTTCGTATCAGTTCATCCTCAAAAGTTAAATTGGTTGAAAATGTAATAATATATTATGTAATAATAATATATCTAAGTGGAGAATCAAATGAAACACGAACATTTAAAATCGAGGGTTGTTTTTTTAAATTTGCAATTTAATAGTTTATCTTAAAAAA
Organism: Conopomorpha cramerella; assembly: GCA_012932125.1. Classification (NCBI taxonomy): domain Eukaryota; kingdom Metazoa; phylum Arthropoda; class Insecta; order Lepidoptera; family Gracillariidae; genus Conopomorpha; species Conopomorpha cramerella. The sequence continues at coordinate 6,309 of SJJU01004768.1, forward strand.
ACCTCAGGTTGACTTTCATGAACGCGACAATCGTAAAATATAAAATTAGTATTTACATAATTTACGTAGTTCATCCGTCTCGTCTCGTATCCGATGTGAGGTAAGCCTACGAATATTCACGTAAATGATATAGGGCATCTGGGAAAGTACGGTTCGCCTCGCTTTATATGAATATAATTTGTAAAAAGATATAATTTAACTATACCGTAAGTTTGGATTATTACATTGAAAAAGTAGGTGTACATAAGTAGGGACATGTTTAAATAGATCTGCTCTACGGTAGCTTCCTTACAATCCAGCATTTCCATCTAAATCTTAAGTGACGTAGCAAGATTGTCTTTCGGTAATTATTACCTACCAGAAACTCAAAATAGCAATGCAAAATGGCACTGCACAGTTATCTACTTCAACAAAAACAATACCTATGCAAACCTGTAAATATATTACATGTTTGGTCAAACTACATATACATAAACAACATTAATTTGATCTTAGTCATCTAGTAACTTGTATGCAATGCCAGCTCATGTCATAATCTTTATGAGGCTTTGCTTCTTGGTTAGCAAAACTCGAGTTCTCACAGTCTACGAGAGGCATAATTCATTTCTCTGAATGAATTTATATGCAGAACAATGACGTATTAAACGCTGGAAGCTATGGGAATCATTGCCAGAGTAAAAAGCCGATGCCAGCAGGCGTCTGCACTGTCTATACTACATTGTACATTGTAAATAAGGTTATTTCATTTAAAAATGGCTGTCATTCTTCTCTTGGGAACAGCGTTTTTTATTTTTTAATGACTTTAAAAAAGGAACATATTTTGCAATCTTCTTGTCGCTTGTCGTCGGCAAAATATGTTCCTTTTTTAAAGTCAATGTTTTCTAACTTACTGCATATGTTCGTGGGGCGGCGCTGCTAAAACCCATCTAATAACATTAGAGAGAGCTCAACGAGCAGTTCTCAAGGTAGCGCTTGCGCTACCCTGGCGTTTTTCCACCACGGAACTTTATAAAATAACTGGCGTCCTCTCAGTCCGTAAACTATTTATTTACCAGTCACTAGTTTATTTCCACAAAAAAAAAGTCCCTTGCATTGAATTAACATCTAGGCGTGTTCTTAGATTTCCTATCCCTTCTGCTCGATCTCTCTTTGCCTTACGACAGTTCAATTGTGTCACCCCAAAACTATATAATAAAATCCTCAGCATAAATAAGTCGGCACCAAGCATGAATGCACATGAGCTAAAAGCAACTTTACTAAACTGGCTTAGCAAATTCGATTACGAATCCACGGAGAACTTAATAATATCGTAGTTACTAACACAACAGAAACACACACTCACACTCACACACCTACACCCACACACACACAGACACACACAAACACACACACGCGCGCGCGCGCGCGCGCACACACACACACACACAGACACTCACACACACACATATATATATATATATACACATACATACATATAATCAACTTTTTTGTTGTAAGTAAATTCTCAACTTATTTATGTAGTTTAAGAGTATTCATAAGTCATGGAAGAGCCTGATCCCGCAACACAGGGAAACCTATAGCGGTATCAGTGTCCTTACATTATTGTAACATTGTTCTCTAATAAATACTTTTTCATTTTCATTTCATTTGCAATCAATAAAATTGTTCTGCAATTCCTTTATTTGTAATAACGGTAACAAAATGTCGGAAATATTAAATTAAATATCAAAATAATTTTTATGTTTAATTTAAAACACAATTAGCTGCACCAATAACAAAATGTAGAAGATGGCGAGATTGGTTAACTTTTTTATTACTTCGTCATTGATTATAGGTCTACCAGGATTTGATGGCAAAAAAAATTGCGATTTTCGTATGACACCAAAAAAAGGCATCTGTAAAAGAAAATTCTCCATTATTTTTATGGTGAACCGTAAAGTATCAAAAATTTTCCCTTTTTGCCATCAGATTCTGATATACCTATACTTACAGGGTTTACAAAACAATACCTTTAATAATGGTAATGCATTCCAAAGTTTCAATAGGATGGTAAGTGTATACCTACCATTGATACACCTAAGGCTTACTTGTCAATTGTCAAATCTGATACAGTCCTGCTTTGTGCATTCGTAGGCAGTAACAGAAATACTGGCTCAGATCCGTGAGGCGTGACATTTGATATTGTTTGCTTGAATAGCCCCGAAGTCTGGACCCTTTGTGGTATCACATACAGTCATGGGCAAATAACTGCACCACAATATACTATGAACCCACTTTACATATGAGATCATTACTTCCATAGATCAACAGAAACTGGTTCTAAGTGCATGACTTTGTACATTGGTAAAGTAAAAGGACTTTTCCGTGCGTCTCCTGAGAGGCATCGAATGCCCGACGCGCATCATCTGTCTTGTTTCAACGCCTAAGTAATAAAAGAGATGGATTGAGTGCTAACTTCACTGGACGTTTCGTTGATGTAGGTTGGTCTTAGGAGCAAGGGGATAAGATCTGCTATCGGTAACTAATATCCTATTGTGAATTGATCACAATCAGTGGCCATCGCTCAAGGGAGTATCCGTGCATAAGATATTAAGTGGGAAGCGTTGATGGGTATCGTCTTGGGGGCTTCTCTATTCAGATTTCTCTACTGAATACCTAGGGCGATTTAGATATACCTGTGAAAGAGCTACAATCCAGTTTTCGGAAAAAAAATCCACTTCTCCATATCGATCAGCTGCTTCTTTTTTTTGTATGTAGAGGCCTAATTCTTTTTTGTTTAGTAAAATTGAAACCTGCATTGAAATGGAATTAGATTTCCGCTTAAAAGAGTATTTTCGATTCACACTGTATGGGCACAAACAATATACACATTTACATACCTATACTGTTTCTCTTAGTAAATGCCATAATAAAAGTTGTTCATATTGACGAGCCTAACAACGTTGAAGGCCATTGCTCTGAGTCCTTTTACAGGCATATACATACATACATACACTTCACGCCTGTCTCCCAGAGGGGTAGGCAGAGACTACAGATCTCCATTTGTCACGATCCTGACATACCCCTTTCGCTTCATCTACATTCATACATCATTTCATACACGACCTCCGGTTTCGAGTACTTTTCACGCCACCTTCGGTCAGGACATCACCAATCTGGTCTTTATATGTCCTTCTGGGGCGACCTCTACAGGCATATAATTCCTAGAAGTTAGTTTTTTGAGAAAATTACTGTTTGTTTTTTATTTAAATTGTTCTGTACCTATATCAGACCAACGATATAAAGCAACCATTGTTAGTTGACCAAAGCTTCATTAGAAATCTTGTCATGTGCGAGACCAAGAAAGAAAGTACAAATAGTATTTTTCAAGCTTTCAAAGAGAGATTGAAGTAACGTAGACTCTTCAGCAGCTAATCCCAGTCCGCCTGGAGGCTTTCGCGCTCATCACATGCCCATAAAGCTCTTGATTGTACGGAGTTTACGGGCCATTCGCGTATCGCGGCGCATACAGTCGCACCCTGTACTACGATCTTGGAACTTACTGATTTTAACATGACATCGCTTGGACCTCGTACCACGATTTTTTACCGCGAGATTTTGTAACGAAAGTAAATTTTCATCTGTCAATTAATTCTAATTAAGGCCTATTCTAGAAGCTTTTGGTGAATAACATTTTAGAAAGGATTAACTACCTCTGCCCTATCTCTCTGGGGGGTAGAGATATTATGTAGGTATATAAGGTACTAGTATATCCGACAGATGTTGTCCTGTCGTAATATAACCTCCAGGGTGGTCTGTGGTCCAGCAGCGGAGGAAATTATTTGTATTTCATAAGAACCTTCTGCTGTCATTAATAAGCACAAAAAAAAGAAATACCGCAATCGGCTCAGCCGTTCCAGAGTCATTTCAAGCACCAACACATTTTTATCGTTAAAACTTTGTCCTCTCTTTGATCAGTCTTTAATTACTACTTTAATATTTGTTATTAGTAAAAAGTTATCGAAGGTGCTACTTTATGTGCTATTAGAATTATAACTTTTAAAATATTTCGTTATGGTCCGTTTAAAAAAAATTAAGTGAGTATTATGTGGTAGGTGTGTAGGTATCTCTACACCGCATGTAGATCGCCATGTACCTGAATACTGTATTGTGTATTCTACAATTCTTATTTATGAGCAATCAAGTATTCGAATTATTCTGTACTACAGCAGACGTAGCCTCTTTACAAGTCTCCAGTTTAAGTTGAACTTTTCTCGTATACAAATTGTAGTGAAAAGTGAGCTCACATTAAACTTCATTTTGAGTAGTTCGTGATGGGTTTTGACTTAGCATTGATTTATTTCATAACAGGACGAGGGTTTTCACGCTAGACCGGCCTGAAGGGTGCATATTAATTCACCTAACTTTCTTCCAATTCAGGGACATAACGCCTGTAATGTTGAAAGTTTTCTGCCTTTTCTTTATTCATTTTTTACGTTCCGTTGCGTGATGTCTAAGTAGACATTATGTTTGTTACCTTATTATTGAATTAAGCTGGTCTTTTTAGACAACCGTATTCCACGACATGATGGCTCAGTATTTTTCCAATATTTACGTTAATGTGTCCATTGGTCGTTGCCGACGGGATGATAACATTATCAAGTTCTTATTTACTTATCATAATAAACGTAAAGGTCGCAGAGGTACTTAAGTGATTTTCACACAAAAATGGGACAGCAAAAGGACCTTACCAGTTTTCACACGTACAAAAATGTTACATGTTGAAATCGATTCAACAAGGCGCCCTGGTTTTTACGGACTAGGCCATAATGTCTGTAGGTAATTGGTCGACGTACGCGCCACTGATTTACATAGTTTGGAATAGCATAAACGACGCGAATTTTGAAACTCTTACCCGCCTTGGGCATTCTACCAGTCAGCAAAGAGAAACGTCAAGATATATAACGCCACGTGCTTCGTTAAAACAAGCGAAATCGCACCAAGCATAACTTAACAGCTAATCACAGCGTGTATTAATTTTCTGTCACTACTTTCTTGACGCGCATGCTAGTCCCGCGGTTTCGGGTATGCTTCTCTAAATATACATAACATTTTAACTTTCAGAGTGTAGCAGATACAATAGACTTCCATCGACGACAAACCTGACACACTTGTGTTGAATTCGTAAATTTTTTCATATGGGCAAGTCGGTTTTTAGTAAAACATATTATTTTTTACATCAGTCATAATGATTTTAACAAGGGCATTGGCCATGTTTATGTGGAGAGTAATGCATCAACATAGCGCATTTAATGTGTGTTGGCACGCAACTTGTAACTAATTAAAATTAATATAATGGTTGTTTTTATTTACAACTTGGCCATTTATAGTTTTAGGGGAAAGAGCTTTACTTACCTACTTCCTGTTTTAAACGCAATAGCAATAAAGATTTGCCAATTTTTATAGAAAAATAGTTTGCTTCCATTTTTATTTCATTCAATAAAGGTGTTAGAGTAGATTTTTAAATTAGGAGCGTCTGTGGTCCAGTGGGTCGGATCGCGGGTTCGAATCCGGCTTCTGCACGTGTACCAATGGGACTCTCAGAGCCTATGTACGCAAGGCTTGTACGGTGCAGGACAACATCGTGTGAAGCCCTCAAACCACAAGGTGTGTGAACCCTATAACGGCGATGGGCTCACCCCCTATCACGTTGGGTTAAATACGCTTGGTGAACCGTGCTCATTTGCTTTAGCAAGTGCCTCTGCCTACTCCGCTTTGGAATTAAAAGGCGTGAAGTGTTTTTTATTTATTTTTTGCTTTTAAATTTTGAGCGTTGTACGAGAGCCAGCTGTACTAGGTCTGAGCCAATCTATGGGTATCTTTTTCAGAGCCTGTGCTGACTTTGCAGCGATTATTCGTTGAAGGAAAACATAACACGATGTGTATGAACTCTAGACCCACCCCCTATTACGTTTGTTAGGTTAAATATACTTGGTGGTTATTTTAATTTACTTTTATTTTTAAATTACACTTTCTGTATTGAATTGCGGGGTGAGCAGAGGCAGAGGTAGATGCATGGTATGCAAGTACCCACAGTTCACCAAGCGTATTTAACCCAACGTGACAGGGGGTGAAACTATAGCCGTTATGGGGTTCAAACACCTTGTCATGTGCGGGTTTCATCACGATGATGTCCTTCACCGTACGAGCGTTGCGTTGCGTAAATATGCTCTGAAAAAGAATCCCATTGGTACACGTCTAGTAGCCGGACTCGGAACCGCGACCTCCCGGTTGCAAGTATCCGACCAACTGGATCACAGACTTCTTTAAAATAAATTGTATAAATATCACTTTATCCGAAACAGTTTCCAGTATAATCTGGACTATGGCATAGGTTGTCTATATTTTAGTAAGGAAACCGATAAAAAGTACATATATTATGGCTGGGACCATGGCATGGCCCTATAATTTGATTGAACGATTTAGTAGGCCATTGCTCGGGGTTCTTTTATGCGCAATATACCTATCTACTCTTATAAATCTCCCGTGACTTATTTCGAATAATACTTTTAGCCCAAGCCATTTTTAATCCTGATATAAAAATAGTAGTAAGTTTTTTACGTCTCTGTCTGTGAAAGTGTTACTACCAAAACATGGATCAATTCAATTTTGACCTTTCTGCTGGTGTGGTAAAGCACAAAATATAACCACAAACCTACACACTTATTCAACCGGGATGCGAGGATAGGTGACTAAAAGAAGGAAACTTTCAAAATCAAAACTACTGTGGGGAATGGTTGTTAGGCCAACAGCACGAGTGTTGGCCTAACAACGAAATTAACAGAAAAGTTTCCATTTTTGACAGATTTGACAAAGACATAGAAATTTTCCAGCTCTTCTACCACACAGAAACCGATGGGCAAGCGCAACTTTTTGAACTTATTTTATATATCACTCACATGACTATAAATGTTTAATCCATCAGCTCCAGAGTTAATACTGTATAAAGGTCTGTCAAATCAAATCGACTTCCCTTTTGACTTGTTCGAGCGTGTGATGGGGCCGTCATGAATTTTTTATTCCGTCCGGGAATATTACAAGAAAAAAATGTTTGCCAGTGATATTTTACTTGATATTCGGAAAAAAAGTTTGCCAGTCACGTTTATAAACGAAAATTGTATTTGAGAATTCCTAAGTAAGCAGAAACAAAATAGGTATAAAGATTTTGTGTAGCAATGAGAGTGTGTTTGTTTTTGATCGATTTTCTGAGATATGAATGTCTTAAAACGCATGAATCAGACTTCTTACAGATTATGAGGTGAAATTTATCTTTTAATGCTGATAGTCAGGCGTTTACCGTTCCTAGAGTTCAGCACACTTGGGTTACCTAGAAGATCTTTCAGAGCTATCGCTCTTCGAAAGGTCGCCTATTACAATCTCACCATATTGTCTATTTTTTGTGTGTTTCCCTGTAAGATCTTAACTTGCGAACACTAGTGGTAGGCGTTAAGTCGATAATTCGATTTTTTTTACTATTTAATACACATAAACTGATAGACGAGTTTACTTTACACACAACGAATTAACTAGTTGACGCATGAACTACATTTTGTGCAGGACAACTACTTGCGTTCCCGCTTCGCTCATTCACGAAGAAACGAGACGAAATAGTTAGTGCGTCGACTGTTTCGAGCGCGCGACGTTCGTAGACGGTAGATAACCATATACCAACCATAACGACCGTTTCGATAAGTAAAACGTTTCGTCCAATAGTTTAGTTCTCTCAACGGTCTATTGAATTTAGTCGAAGAATATACTGTTTTATGAACTATTTCATCGTTGAAGATGAACGGTTTCATTTCGTTAACAGCAAAAACGTCGACGACACATCACTAAAACAACACACCGACAAGCGATTTGGCGGTTCGCACTAAGTCAACGTAGATTTCCACTTGATATTTGATGACGTTTCACCGATATCCTGGTTCTCTGCTGAAAAACTTCGAAACTTCGACGAAACTTAGTGATTAGATAGGTACACGCACCTGGATTAGGACATAGAAGATATTTTGTCACAAAGACTCGGGTAAATAGGTATCGAATCAACAAGTGTGCTTTAGACCACATAGCTGCTTAATATCAAGTAGGATGGTGGTCAAAAACGTATTAATCGTATTAAAAAAAAACAACCTAAATTGTCGAGCTAAAAGTGACCTGGCTATGATACTGTTCATTACAAATTATGGGAATGAGTTTACGGAGGCAAGTACCGAATACATGATTTTTTACATACAGACTGTTACCGAAAGGATTAAAAACGTACAAAAATAATTTCACTGCAATCCGTTCAACTGAATTTCGTAAATATTTGTTCAGAGGTTATTTATACCTAGCTGCGTTCCGAGCACACACTCAAAACCCACCGACACGGTCTCGTGCAGCTTCAAGTTTTTTTCTGGACTCTAATTGCGTACCTGGAATGCTGTATTTGAGGCCTACGGACGTGAAAGCCAGACCGCGATACATGCAAGTGGCGTTTACCTAAAAAAATAAAAACTGGGCAAAAATACATCAATGAAAAATGTCGAAATGTGGAAACCAACCTGTAGATATTATATTTACCGGAACGAATTAATAAAGCTACAGGACTTTTGATGGACTTTCGTCCTTGTCTTTTGTGTGTTGTATAATAGAGACATACCATTAGGGCCTTAGCAATAATGGCGGATTTGCTATTTCGAAGATACACAAAGCTCAACTTAACTTGTCAGTTGTACGTCAAATACGGAGTAACCAGTTCAAGGAGACCTGTAATAACCGTTGTATAAGTGACAACGCGTTTATTGGTAAGGGGGTTAATGTCATCTTCATGTACATAATCATAAGTAGGATGCCTTTGGACGCGTGATATGCCCTATGTCATATTGTCTGACCTGACGATTGTAAGGCATGGCAGGTAATGGATAAACTATAAAGCCGAGTTCATATAACCAGGTTTTTATTGACCTAATAAACAATGCCCCGTTTGCCGACTTTTCCCATATTAATAAAACCCAAGACAGACATATTCAATAGATAGTGATATTAAATCATAAACGAAGAAGAAAAGTAGTTCGTGGTGAAGTTTGAGCTGATCTGCTCCATATAAATGGTTTACTCACATTTCGTGCCATCCTGCGGAAGTAAAGTTCCATTGATTGGGGCTTCTCAAGTGGATGTAGTAAAAAAGGGGGACGTTTCCAAATCGTCGAACTTTTTTAAAGCTTGCTACGCTTCTGTGGCCTTTTCATTCGGTCCGTTTGTCACTTTTCCATCCCCTTCGAGTACTTTTTTTTTCTTTTGCGACAGACACCTTAAGTGGTCATCGAAAGTCATGGATCCGGGTATAAATAATTTAAGTGGAATGTTTTTTCTTGTGTGAAAAATATCAGGAAACCGCGTCATTTTGTTGCTACTTGCATACAGAATGCATTATTATTTATTTGTATATGTTTTCCATAATAATGTTTATGAGTAAATTGAAATAAAATCAAATCATCAATTGGCTCACCATTTTGGACCTAGTTATTACAATTTGGTTTTAAGTTATGCAAGACTCGAGTTAGCATCGGTATATCTAATAGTGAAATAAATAAAAAAGAAAGAAGATTTACAACACTTGCTCCCACAGACAATTGCAATCTCTGATGGCTAGTTTCAGTAAGTCACCTTACGGATAACGGATTCAATTTTGACAGATCGTAAAGTTGATTTGTCAAAAAATTATAAAAGTCCCATCACCCATAACGAATAATATGGGAACCCGGACTGGGTCAGTAATAAAATCAAATAGTGTTAGGTATACACTATTTGATTTCACCTAGTAGTACTTGGAGGAATTCGGCCTTTTACTAAAAACACCAAAGAGTTTGTTTTTATTTGTGGCACTACTTTGATGTACTACTGATCCAGAGGTCAAAAAGACACCTCCGTTGCGTCAATTCAAAATTAATCAAAACCACACAGATCACCTCACACGCCTGCCGCTTCAAGCCCTAACTACCTGTGCCCCTATCCTAAGGCCTAAGCGAGCTTCACATCGGATCAGGTTTCTATTCAATTTGATTTTCATATCAGCCTGCCACAAAGCGCTGGGTCCATTGTCTCCTGGTACCGAGGAATGTTCTCTTATCCACTAATAATTATTTCCATTGTTTTATTTGGACCCCTCGTCGGTTGGTCTGTGGCGGGGGACAATTAGACGGGGCGACGCGACAGCGTAGGGCTTTGGTCTAAGGTCGGCCCTTTTTGATTGGGATAGCAGGATAGGTGCAATTACTGTCTCACTCGCACTACGCAAATTATTCAGTGTTACGGTTTGGAATTAATTTATGCAACTGATTACATTATTATGTTATATCTAGAGTAGAAAATAATTAGTTAAAATGTTAACAAAAAAGACCACATCGCTGCTTAACATCAGACAGGATGATGGCCAAACGCATATTCGTGTTTAAAAAAGTATCTGTAAATTGTTGTCCCAAACGCAGGTACAATCAGTGACAAATTTAACCTAAGATTACATAAATAAAATATATATAGCTATCTCTATAATTTGAATGCATCACATAGATCCTCTTTCCTGATGTTACACAAAAAAACATCATCATCATCATATAACGTCCACTTCTGGACGAGGGCCTCTCCCAATGATTTCCGTAATTTGGGGGGAAATGTCAATCATCGCCACGCTTGGCAAGCGGGTTGGCGATCGCAGTGGTGTTGTGATTTTACTCACAGCGAGCGCTGCAGCCCGTTCTCTGGAGAGCTCCCTGGTTGACTCTTACGACCCTCTAGACAGGAAAAGTTGGGCTGAGATGGTGACACATGTATTCCATTCGCCGTCACCACACTGCATATGTACCAACATACAAAAAACACAGAAAAAAAATCTGTGATACACAATATTGTGTGATTCCTCAATAAAAAAGGTACCAATCTGCAATCAAACAATCTTTGGTGCCGTGTCATTTTGTGGTCATTTTAGAAACTGTTCCATCCAATTTCACGACGTTAAAATGTTATTGGAAACGTTTGTACCTAGTGATGTTATTACTGTGCCATGTTCGTAGGCTGGTACCTACGTAATGTAATGTCTACAATACAACTAGGCCGTAGGCATCGTAGGATTTACATTATGCAACTATGTTGTTCCATTATCTACGAAATATTTTTTAGTAAAAATATCGTTCACCCAGTTTTGCTGCTGAGTACTCAAACGAAACGAAAAAAATTGCTTACCGTTATTTGAACGTGTAGGTATGAGACGTAAAAACATTTTACCAGATGAATTTATTACAGTACACGGCGTAGAAGGTGTAGTAGATACTAAAGGGTAAGTATACAAAAGAGATTATTGACTAAATGGCTAGCGACATCACCAGCCGCCAGCCACATGACGTCCACCATTGGACGAGGCCGCCCCGACCGCGAAGATCTTATCAGGGGAAAGTAGTCAGTGGTATATGTGGTTTAACACACCGAGAGGTGCTGACGCCCTGTTCCTCGAATTCGGGGAGCTCCTCGGTCGCCTCTTACGACCCCGACGGGACAACGTAAAGCTGGCGGATGGTGACACATAATTTTCGCCCGTCACCCACATCGCATTGGGCTAGCTCAGTAGGTATTTATTATCCATACTTTATTTGTTGCGGTAATTTTAAAATGTGATTAAACTTCGTGTCGGTAATCCATGCTTGTTTACGGAATGGAATTTGGTTATTATGCATCATAAATGCCTGTTCATCCTGGCACTGCTGAGGTCGACTATGGGATCTGAATGTTAGGTTAGGTATTCCAGGACGTAAAGTCTTAGGGTACTTCCAAGAACCTGCCTCCCGACAGCGGCATGATGATCACCGTGAGGTTTTAGTAGGTGCGAGCCGACATCCGCGTTCGCTGACCCGGGAAACTGACAGAGATTACCTCACGTTAAAAAAAAGGTTCTTCAGGCTATGAACTAACTTGTACTGTAACTGAAGGCCTAAATTGACATTCTGAACTCCTTATTATGCTAAATATGACCGAAGAGCCCATGACTGTGATCTTAAGGTTCTCTCCATCCCCTTCTGGGGGTTACGAACGTGAATATATGTATGTAATACTAAAAGTTAAGTTACCTAGAAGGATGTCTCCAAAGGATTCTGTTGGTCGTAAGATTGTATCGTTAGAGATTATGGTCGTGACTTTATGTAGATATCGAACAAATGAGAGTTAGTTATTAGTTGTTTTAGTATAATATGTAACGAACTACAATGATGAGTCCGTATATGTTCAAATACACTCGTGAGCATAAATTCCGAGTCACAAATAATGTTGTGTACACAACACACATCTAAATATTTTGCAATCGAAAAGAGCTAGCTGAGTAAAAGAAACTGTTCTTTTAAAAACAATCAAACAGCGAAAGAGAAAGTCATAAAGTATTGCTGTTTTGTAATCAAATATGCATTTTTTTTTATTGTAGATGTGACCAGGAATTCTCGCTCACGTGAGTATAGAATATCGTAATTAACGGATTAATGGAATATTGTAATTTTCAAATTAAATTTAAGTTATATACAAAATTATGTTCGATAATAGAACTAGGGAGGGTTGCCACTAATTTTTTATAGAGCTTAGGTTTCAGACAAAAGTTGTTTTTTTATGTGCCATTGTTTTGTGCATTTTATTTTAAATTCATTTGGACATGGCCAGTTTTTGCTTCAAGCATGTATAAAGAACCAACTATGACCAATCGCTTTTAAAAATCAAACAATAGTGTGCTCCATCGTAGACCAAATCGCTGCTTAACATCAGGCAGGATGGTCGTCAAACGCTTGTTCATAAAGATTAAAAAAAATATATATTTATCACGTACCTGTAGCGTATCTTAATACATAGAACATACATACATACACTTCACACCTGTCTCACAGAGGGGTAGGCAGAGACTACAGATCTCCATTTGTCACGGTCCTGACGTACCCCGTTCGCTTCATCTACATTCATACATCTTTTCATGACCTGACCTCCGGTTTCGAGTACTTTTCACGCCTCCTTCCACCTGCCACCTCCCACCTTCCGCCAGGACATCACCAATCTGGTCAAAGTATGTCCTTCTGGGTCGACCTCTACTCACCCTGCCTTTACTATTGCTTAAAGTTTGACAGTAATGACAGTCCGCCCGAAAATTTGTCAGAAAAACATCAAAGAAAATTCCCCATTGAATTATGATCCTTAAGCAATTTGTTTTTACGGGATAAATTCCCGTTCAGGATAATTCCAATCCTGTGTTTCGATCCGCAAATGCCCATTAAAAGTTTTGGAGTGTATCGCACGTGCTATTTAAAAATGCAGAAGGTGCCTACAATGTCTCAACGCGACACAGAATAGCTCTTATATCCGACGTTCACTAAAGGCATTTAAAGGCATCATCTCTGATCCTTGGTTTCTTAAAGTACAATGACACATTACAATAAAATGACAATTCCTATATCAATTGCGGGGTTAGCATCTGATTTGTATCATTATCATTAGCGGACCGAGCCAAGGCCAATATACTTCAGGGACCTGGCAAGAGAGAGAACTTTGAACGCTTGCGTGAGTTTTCTAATCGCTGGCATACAACACGAAGAACACATGAAGTCTGTTAACGACTGAAGACGCGACGAGGTCCCGGCGTGAAGTCTCCGTAACGTGGTCGTCCCAGGTTCGGAATCAAATTACACTTAGTCTGTGTCATGGTCTTAAGCTACGTACCCAGCAATTTTCAGCTAAATCAGTCCCGCCGTTCTTGATTTAAAAATAGTATAACTAACAGGAATTTCTTCTAAACATTATAAAGGGGAAATAATTGTATTTTTTATGGATAATTGAGAGAGAGATGTACAGAATAAACTACCGGACGGATTTCAATAATTCTTTCACCAATAGAATTCTACACTGTCCTTAAGTAGCATAAGTTATATTATATCCGGAAAATCCACGGGATCGAAAAAAAAAGTGAGTTACGCCACGCGGTACAGCTAGTGTATGTGATGTGGGAAATAAACCAGACCTTTGCTACAACCAAGCCTCTAAGACTTTCACTATTATTGTTATTAATAATTGATAATTATCGCGTTTATGATAAAGCCCCATGGACCTCAATATCCGCGGTGCTGCTCATCATTAGCTGATTTGATTGCAATAACAAAATTAACAGGGGATTAGTATCGTATCGATTATATGCAAAACTAGACGTCTGGTACATATGTATATATTTATACATTCGTATAGGAAAAAAAACTGTTCGAAGAATTTTATGCTTCTAATATTATACTTTTATACTATAAATTTACTGGAGAGACTAACACATTTTAACAGTGTTTCTCTGCTATTATATGCATGCATCAATACATAGTATAAAACAAAGTCTCCTCCCGCTGTCTATCCCTATGTATGCTTAGATCTTAACGAGTACGAAACTAGAGAAAATAGAATGATTATAGAGTGTTTATAATGTCTAAAAAATGCCTAGGCATATACTGGCAAAACAACGTTTGCCGGGTCAGCTAGTTACATAATTATATTCCTTCCAAATAAGAATATGAAAATATGATATGTAGCGTACTTTTAAAGATCTAAGCATACACATGGACGGACAGCGGGAGGCGACTTCGTTTTATACTACGTACATTGAAGTAGCAGGTAAACACCTATATTCACGTTTGGTTGGCACACCTTTACATTATAAAACCGGAATACGAAATTCTCCCCGGAACTCGACGAATAATAGCCGAACCGAAACCCTTTTTCTGTGCGTGAAAAAAAAGATCACAGAATAAAAAATAAAACCAAAAAAACAAGTTTTGCTCCACATTCACTACTAGTCGTACGTAGTACATCCGAATCTACATTTCCACAAGCCTCATCAGCAACGCGTAACTAACAGCCAAAGAGAGCGTTACATCTGCACCTAATTTTGAACTGAGTCTTCTTACAAATTGCTTGGAATTAAAGGTCAAATTCGTGGCACCGGTATCCATTACTATTCCCAGTACACAACAAAGACCTGGCATTATGCAGCGCGCAATCATGGAGCCCGGGGTGAGGGCATGCGTTATTTTTAATGCGATTGACGCTCCTGTTTACCGTAGAGACCTTGATTCGAGTACCTTATATGGTTTCTTAGGATTGCTTTGAGAAAAACCATTTTTAAGAAAATTATTTTGGTGCTTATAGTACTTGTTTTGTTAGTATGGTATCAACGTCTTGTCTCGTCTTGCGATAGGGAATACATTGTAACTATAATAATTTCCTACTTATTATTTATCGCAACTTTTTTCAAGATGCGACTTCTCCGCATATTCTATCCTAAATATGACGGTTAACCTCATGAGTGTATACGTTTGCATTTTAGTTTATTACCATTTTGTTGAGTCAGCCTTTTATTCAAAGAGTCTTACAGATAATGTCTGATATTCCAACTAACCAAGCTCAACTTGTCAATTGTATATTATGTCAAAAACGGAACAACCAGTCTCAGTAGACCTGTGGCATAAAACCACGTTTACTACTAAAACGAAGGGTAGGTATTTGCCTCCCGTCAAATCCATGATGTATTGCAACGAACTAAAAACCTGCATGCATAATCTACTTTAGAGATCGATAACAAAAACAAACCTTCACCGTCTTAAATCCTTGGAACAACTAAAAATCACAATTTCAAATCCGGAGGCGTCCGAACAGAATCGGGCCCCGACTGCCGTCAGCCCCGCTACTGCATTATTAATGCGGGCTCCTTCCTCACAGTCGGGCCGACTAATTATTATTTTGTGATATCCTTTGACGGATTAAAATGCGAGCTTTCTGTCACTCATGCTCGCTTTGCGAGGTTCAAACAAAAAAGTTTCGAAAATTATTTAATAGGCTCCATAGGAAAATTGAGTACAAAATTTACGGATTATGGTCCGTCCCCTGGCTTATTTGTTCGGCTTTGTTTTAACGCGCTGGAGTATGGGTCTGATAATAATACATCCAAATTGTTTACATTTAACATCGAGAATCATGTTTTTTCTAGTTCGAGGAAAATAATTCGTGCAAATGATACGCACTGGACATTATTATGAAGAAATTCTTGTGAACCCTTAAGCGGACGTTCATACTTTTTGCCTTTTTTGTGTAAATGTAGGACTAAGAAGGGGCTGTACCTACTAAGGTTGTCGTTGAAAAGAGTGAGGAGGTATACAAAGTGAAAATTTTTGAAAATTCACCATGTTTCTAATTGCAGAAATTGTCTTTAGTTAAGCTAATTAGGACATAAAGTGGCGTGAAAAGTATTCGACACGGGAGAGCATGTATGAAAATATGTATGAATGTGGTTTAGGAGACAGCGATATACTTATTCAGGACCATGGCAAATGGATATCTGTAATCTCTGTTTATATCCAAGCAATGATTCCGGGTTATCTACAAAATCTAAATTTCTCGAATGATTTATAAATACC
Source organism: Conopomorpha cramerella (assembly GCA_012932125.1). NCBI lineage: Eukaryota > Metazoa > Arthropoda > Insecta > Lepidoptera > Gracillariidae > Conopomorpha > Conopomorpha cramerella. The sequence continues at coordinate 22,796 of SJJU01004768.1, forward strand.
AAACAAGAAGTAAAACTTTTTTAATTTAAGTAATTTTCTTAATTAAAAGGTAATGCCATAATTTCTTAGAAATTTATTTGACCCTGAATTTTTGCATTCGATTGTAGTATACTACGACTAAAACTTTTTGACAATGACTAAGGTGCTAGTTTGGGTGACCAAGCGCGTTTATACATCGCTTATCGCGCGGTAAAAGAAAATATCATAAGGAAACTCTTCTACCGAGAAACATTATGTTGAGTGACTCCCCTTGATGAGAATTGGTAGTTGTCAACTACCCCAACCTAAAACATAATGGGATAATACGCGTGAGTTACAAATATATACAGTTGCCAAAAAAGTTCCTTTGATGACAATGTCCTCTAAAATAGGTAGCATTAAAGTGAGAAAAAGTTAACCTTCTGTATAATGATATTCTTTTCATGATGTTGTTCGACTATTTTATTGGCGGACCGTGACTATGTATAATTAATATCGCACTGAATAGTTCAGAACACTGTACCTATTCAATAGGCAAACCATTTCCGTAGAATTTCATGACTCAATGACATAAGACATGTAGAATCACCTCTATTACACCCATTGTCTAAAGTACTGAATCTGCGTCTAAAATCAATTGAACGGCTTCTCAATTCTGATCATGCTTTGTGTCGTGACGTCACAAGATGGCTGCCTGCATTGACGTCGGCGTGGCGTCTGCGTCTACTACGTGCGGGTAGATCGTAAAATGATTCAATTATTTGTTAAGTACCTTCAATAATTGACTTTTTACGCTTCTAAATGTTTTGTTTCTCAAATAAAAAATGTGCGGTTGTTGGTTATTGCTAAAGTGATCGAAAATACTGAACAATGGTCTGTCCGTATCCAAATGTTCTGTCAATTATTATTTATTTATTTAATACTTTATTGCACTTAAAGTACATCAAGACTGGACTTATAGTGATAATGAAGACGACCTTCATTAGAAATCACTAGATTTTATTAAAACCGCCGCTCTATTGTATATTTTGTCCAACAATACTGGGTGTAAAAGGACCCCGAGCGAAGGTCTTTGAAACGTTGTTGGGCTCGTCAATATGAACAATTTTTACTATGGCGACAATGCGGGGAAGTAAAAAAGAATAAAAATAAAAGCTGCGTAAAAAACGCATTCCATGTAAGTCATAATTATACATTGACACCGAATTTAAGGCAATATCTGAGAAATAACTAAGTATGTGCATTTGATTCTAGTAGGTGCCCCGCGTATTTCACCCGCGTATTTCCAACCCATCGTATACATTATTGGAGTTTCATTTAAAAAACGCTTTATTAAAATATAATTCCTAAAATATGTCATCCTCGGAGTAGCTTTCCCTCAACTACAGGACTGATTGGAAAAAACATTTCAGTAGTTTCCGAGCTCATTTATATCAAACGAATATTTCCTTTTTATAACATGGTAGAGCAGAAGCGGGTGATGACAACAAGCGGTACATCTATTACATTGAAGATATACGACATTTGGTTAGTAATTCTGTCACAATTATCATAACACGTGACTGTTACGTTTTACCTTTTTAAAGCGGGGTTCTCACAGTAAGAGTCCGTTCGGACCGAGTGCGCTCGTACGAGCCATGTTCGCGTAAGAGCCCACTAGGAATTTGGATTTCACATGGTGTTGATTTTCACATCGACATTCCTCCTTCATGAAATCAAGATCTTCATCATCAGCCACACGACGTCCACTGCTCAACGAGGGCCTCCCTCAATGATTTCAAATAATTGCCGCGCTTGGCAGGCGGGTTGGCGATCGCAGCAGTGTTGTTAACTCACAGACAGCGCTGCTGCCCAGCCTCTGGAGAGTTCTCTCGATTGCCTCTTACCTACTATCCCCAAGACGGAAAAAGTTGGGCTGATTTCACGCAGCTCCACAGCAAATCTCTGTTTATCTGACAAACTTGTCAGTGTCCTTAGAGTAATTACCGAGTCCGAAAGTAGAACAGATCCCGAGTCCACTCTGATTGAGTAAAAAAGTACACAAAAGTCCTCAATCCGAGTAGCGTCCGAGTCGAAATTCCAGTGCGCTCGGCCCGAGCGTACTCTTACTATGAAAACCCCGCTTTACTTATCAAAGGATACCGGCGTCTTGATGACATAATGAATTATTAATATATAGTTATTATAACGTCTACCTACTTGCCTAAATATGTATCTACTTACCATAGATACCTAGAAGCGAAAACAATAGGCACATCCTTTTGAATTTGATATGACGAAATACAGCCATGACAATAAGACATCACGATGAAGATACAGTCATGCTTGACATACATACATAAACTCGCGTATAATTATTTGTAGCGGAATGGAGTGCATTTAGAGTGTTCCTTTTGATGGAAATAAGTTATTTATTTAATACGTAAGTCAAAATGTGGGTATATCGCCTTTATTACTAACTACATTACCACTCCAAATATTTCTTTTACATCAGCACCGTGGAGGAAAGTAACTATAATATTCTATAAATAGTCACAAACATCATAAAAAATGTTGTTCGAAAACGTAGTTTTCTTACTGTGGTAAAATCTTACTATAGTTTTGGTAGTGTTACTTACCACACATTTTCCTTTAGGTAAAAAAATACAGTTCACGCCTTTTAATCCCAAAGCGGGGTAGGCAGAGGCACTTGCTAAAGCAAATGCCCACAGTTCACCAAGCGTATTAAACCCAACGTGACAGGGGGTGTGCCCATCGCCGTTATAGGATTCACACACCTTATGGTGTGCGGGTTTCATCACGATGTTGTCCTTCACCATACGAGCGTTGCGTACATAGGCCCTGAAAAAGAATCCCATTGGTACACGTCCAGTAGCCGGACTCGAACCCGCGACCTTCCGATCACAAGTATCCGACCAACTGGACCACAGACATTCTTTCCTGTAGGTAGTCAGATAAATTAATTATTTGTTGGCACAATTAATTACTTTTATGTATTAAATCAAAGACAATGTCATAGTGATAGTCTGCAACGTGTTGCCAATCGTCAAAGTCGAAGTCTAATTAAAATGTAAGGGTGAACTAATGCATTGCATGCAATAGAGCATTTACCGGCATTCACTATATTATTTTCATCAATACCTACCTGCAGTATTTGAGTATTTCTCTACCGTAGTGGCAACGAAAAGATAATTTTGAAAATGAGAAAGAAAATATTAATTTTAAGGTATCTCAAAGATTCCCGCTTAAAACCCTGTCTGTAGTTTTACACATTTGGCTGTAAGCGACATCTACTGGGACACCTTGCAAACAGCGCAGAGCTCCCGCGGGAATTACACAGGACGCTACAATGTTTTACGTCGACGAAATTTCCCTCCCAGACAGCAGATGGCGGTAGTTGTTTCACCTTAATGTTTGTTATGTTTTCTCGAATAAAATTGTATACTCTACGACTTACTTCTCTATTACTAAGTCGTAAATAACGTAATTTTCACGGTTTGCACTAATACAATTATTGTCTATGTAATTTAAATTAAAAATTGCCCTAACAATACAAAACAACATTATGAGTTTCATTATCAATTATGTATATATATTTTGTACATTAGTGCCTAATAACATGATACCCCTCTATGGGTTTAGGTTGCCTGAATTAAATTGATGTTATTTTATTTTTATTACTTGCCTCTACCTCCAAATTAATGTTAAACACGAGTAAATATTAAAAAGGGTCTCTTAACATAAGCCGAAATCTACCGTGTCTGTACATCCTTTACATTTAAGCAGGTGTCAATAAAGACCTCCTCTATGGGTTCCCGCCTTGGCTTGGCGAGGAATGTCGGTATCGCGATGCGCTGCGGTCCCTGTCCTCTGCGGCCGGTTGATGCAGGTGAGTTCGGACCGTGCCGCCGTTCAGTTCCGCCGGTGTCGGACCCCAGGTGACCGGGGGTCCGACACCGGCGGGGCGTTCGGATTGCGACCGTTCCGCCGTGAGTTCTGCAGTTCCGGGCATTAGAATAGGACTGAGGTTCTCCCTTGCCTGTCGTAAGAGGCGACTAAAAGGGCCGGGGGGTCGATTCGCGCGCACGACGGGGGCCTGCGCGCGTGTTTCATCGGTCCTCATCGAAGGCGACGGTGCCACGTAACTTCGGCACCGTCGCCAGACGTCGAGACGAGCGGGGAGGGCCACAAGTGCCTCCAGCGGGCCCTGCGCGGTCGGCGCCCCCCTGGATGTTATACTCTTCAGGGTGTTCCAGGGGCCGGCTCATAGCGCGGAGAAGTCACCGGGGGTTTTTTAGTGGATTCGCCACATATCCTCGTCGTCGCCCCCGCAGACGAGCTGATTATGCATTTTGTGTGAAGATGTCGAATATTTTTTTCGTTTCAGGGCATTCATGCGTGCTGAAATGGACTCACTAGGGCCTACAGAAACAGTATACTTCAACATAAAAAAGTATAATAAATAATTATTTGTATACATTATGTAAAAAATATGTGCCTCCGCCATACCCTCTACAAAGTACGTAGGTACTTACCTCATAAGATATACAGTCCGAAAAAGTAACTGTAACACACTTTTTTTTATAAATTGATTGCAAATCCTGCCTAGTAACCTTCGTATTAATTTCAAAGTTATTAAAATAATTTAACATCCGTAAACCATTTTCTTGTCTAACCGTACCCAAAGTTTACCTAGAGGTGTTTGACAGGTACCCAACACGCCTACATATAAGAGTCACTCGCAGGATAACTTCGGCTCATCTAAGTTTAATATCACATCGAGCGAACACGTGAACAGACATTCGAGAAATGTGTCCAAATAAGCTAATCTTATTACTTGAGAATGACACGACTTGTGAGTACAGTCAACAAAATATTAAGTGTAAACTCGTCGTTTTCTTTAGGTAGATGGTGAGAAACGATTTTATTACAAAATTTTCAAGTCCGACAGTTGCTAGTTGGTTGCCCTGTGTTAACTGTGAATATTGATTGCGTTAGTACAATTTACCATACAATTTTTTTTTTAATATTTATCTTCTCCTGACAAAAAAAATAGCGAAATCAGTCCAACACTAAAAGCGTGATGCCGTAATCAAGGGAAAATAATAGGGATTATTTTTTGGTACATCTATGACTGTATTTTTCACGATACTATTTGGGAAAATATAGCTCCCGTTGACGTATGGGACGAAAGCAATGTAATAAAATTTTCCACCCTACTATGTAAACATTTAAGCGACGTTTGTTGTGGCTGACGGTACCTTCTCAGTTCACACCCTATCTCAGTGCGGAATGACAGCTGACGTGACCGCGATGGTTCTACATAGTTTATGACTTCAGAGAAACATCTCTCATTGGATCGTCATTGTACAATATAGACCGGGAGACAGACTATCGAAATATATATTTATAACTTATTTTAAGCGACAACAAATAAATAAAACCTTGAACAACCAAGTTAATTTATTGTTACCTATGAAAGATTTGTCGTATTTGTTATACGAGAGATGCATTTGTTTCCTTCCACACAACATACTTCCGATTTTAAGCCGCATGACTCAACGACTAAGGCAAATTTGTGACAAAAACTATTAACAAGTGGAAATGTCTGTTATGCTATGATCGGTAGGTAGGTTATTATTTATAATTCTTAATTAATATTATCATAAAATATGAAACCTGTCAAAGCCTAAGCCATGGAAAAAACCATCACTAAGTACTTATCCAAAAAAATGTTTTTTAATTTGAATATGAATTAAATAATTACGACTACTGCATGCTGTTTTATACTAAAACATTTCAAGAAAATGAGTTTTCGTATCCCCGACATCATTGCTCTGGAGTGTAGTCTCCCTGCCTAAGTTCACAATAATATGGAGTCTCAAGAATACGAAGGCAATTCGTGTCACGAGGATGATGAGGTGACATTTTGACAGGGCACCGCCGTGAATGGCGAGCACTCGTATATAGTTTGGGATAAATCTGCTTGCGATATTGTACAATGTGACACATGAATTTTGCATTGAGGTGAAATTGGTGGCTTTTATCATAACACCTAAATCATTTCGATGTTTAACACTGCTTACCACGTGACTGTGTTTGAAAAAATATGTTCGTTCACTTTCTAACTGAATGCATTAATAATAGGTATTATTGTTTATATAAAATATTTATATATATAAAAGAAAGTTGTGTTAGTTTCACTATTTATACACGATGAACGGCTCAACCGATGAGGCTGAATATTGGTGGGGAGGTAGCTTAAGACCTGGATAGGAAACTTTTTATTCCGATCCTGTGGGACACTTCGCTATATATTATATATAGAGGGTGTTATATTATGTATGAAATATTGAAAAAACGCAAATTTAATCGCGAGGCATCCACTAGTAATATATAAAACTCAAAGTCCTGAATGGTCCTGAAAGTCCTGACTGACTCATGCCAAAACCTTTGACCCTAGAAAGCTGAAAATTCATACAGGGGTTATTTATGATGTGTACCTCCGTGAGATAAGAAAGATCCTTCAAATATGCAAAAATGCATTATCTAAGGGGGTAAAAAGTATGGTAGAAGTTTATATGAGAAAAAGCTTATTTTTGGAGATATGGTTCTATAACTTGGTGGTAGTATTTTTTAATAGAAATTAATACTGAAACTGCGCGAATGAAATCGCGGGGCGTCCACCAATGTATATTGGTAAAACAATGTTTGCCGGGCCAGCTAGTTCACAATAAAATATTAATGAAATTTATGCACGTAATAGGTCTAGTGTATTTTTCACACGATAAGAAAATATCAAATGATAGAAAAGGACAAAATACTGATTAAGTTAAATATAGTAAAACTTTTCAGGTGGTAATTCATGATCCGGATTGAAAAATACAAATATTGAAACCTACCTTACTTAACACTAACTTTATTAGAAAATCTCCCAGGAGCAAAATTTCTATCAAACTTGTTTTCTAAAAATTCGCTCGTATTTTACAATACTTATTCATGTCAATTCTTCAGGAAATTATGTGTTTTCAATATTTTTATTATAAAATTATAAATCACAATACCGTAAAACCATTGATCATTTGATTACCGGATTGGTAATTCTATTAGCCATTTGTCCACGAGCGCGTAATGACTCAATCATAACGATGGGCAATACCGCGAAACCATAATATATTGTCCTATATTCATGTATGTTTATACAGGATGTGTTTTATTACGCCTTTTACTTGACTCGAAACAATTCACGGTAACTTTTTTTAATGGACGTCATCATGCTGTATCTCATTGCAAAGACCATTAACATTACAGTAACAAGTTACTCACTTATTTTGGCCTTTCTATCTTCTATTAATTTTGTGCTAATGTTCTAATCCAGGTTGTATAATCTCCCCCCGCACCAAGTTTCGCCAAAATTGGTTCTACATTGTTTTATGAAGTAAAAAACATACAGTCACTTCCTAAACGTTCATTGATATACTAGGGACCCGCCCCGGCTTCGCACGAGTCATCGGTGTTTCCCTTCCGTATCAAATATTACAAAAGACCGCATCAAAATCCGTTGCACAGTTTTAAAGATCTAAGCATACCTATGGACAAGCAGCGAAAAGAGACTTAGCTTTATGCTAGGTATGTATGGATTATGAAAATGTTTTCGGTAGTTAATACCTATATAATTTAATTTCAGAACATCCTGTATACGTGTATGTCATAACGCTTGTCAAATTCGAATGAACGATGACGGTTGTCCAATGCGCTATCAATTTACAGGGAATGGGCGTATTATCATCACGCCCGAGACAATGGGCGCGCAATCACTGTTCGACGCGAAAAGGTCATGTTGACGTGTGTTTGCGAGGAAATGTGCATTAAACGAACTATTGTTTTGGTGAAACTACTAGTAAATTGGGGTTAGAAAAGTTTTCAACGTACTGTGATGACAAATTTAGAAAAAAAAGAAGTGGTAAATTCCTGTATTCGTTGGAAACATTGTTCAGCTTTCGTTGAAAATGTCCGGAACGCAGTCGTATTTTGTATGTTGCTATAAGCACCTGTGGACACTAGAACGTAGATTTGGGGCCAATATTTACTACTATCGGTATCCCGTCAGTGGTATACTCAATTTGTCTTGTTCCCGTTGGAATTTCGAGATAAATTATAGCAACACATATATTATAATTCTGTCAGGCACGTTTTTACTAAATTTTGCTAAAGTTGCTTCAGCCGTTTAGACGTGAATAATTAACAACGATACACACTCACAAACTTTCGCCTTTATAATAATGTGCTTGTGATGATATGATACACTATCCATGAAAACAAGATTCGATTGGCTTACATTAAATAATAAACTTTTTTGTTAAATACCTACCAAAATATCGTTGTCGGACTTTCAAACTGCTGAACGGCCGGCCAATAAATTGGTGTATTGATGACATTTCCCATGTCACTTAAACATCAATAAGGTAGGGTTCTTATATTGTGGCAAGTAAACAATGAACCTTAATATCTGATGACATTCATATGAATTTCAACCTTTCGGTAGTTAGGCCTTTTTGGCGGATTAAATGAGACACATGTCGATGTTAAATAATGTCTAATTTTGTAAAATGCACAATATAATGTAGTACTCCAACGAATATCTCATCATATGGTATGGTGTATCTATACATCTGCTTTATCTATTCGAGACACATTGTGCGCTACAAATTCTTGACTACTGTACCTAAATTTACTAAATTGGTTGAATGTAATATTGTCTAAAGACACTGTAAACCTAAACCTCTAAACTCTCCATTGCGATGCAGTTCAGTTTAAAGTTTAAATAATCTCGTGTCGTCTGCGACAGTACGTAGCTTGGTCCGGGTGAACCATAAATCTGAAGTGGAGAAGCAGTTTGGTACGTTGACACGCCACTTAGATTCTCTTTACTCCATGCATGCGCTTAATTAGCAGTCTAAATTTTACTTTACACAGCCGTTTGCACTGTCCCCTGATTCATTTGGCTTTGAGCATCAGCTGAAAGTTAATTTGCCGTTAAACTTGCTCTCGGTGTGTTGTGATTTCATTTAGTGTCAAAATTATTGGCACTCGGGGAATGCGTTTGTGAGCGACTGGTTGGCGTGTGGCATTGTGTCAAGTGTAATTTACAGTTAAATATAGTTTTTTAATATAAGTTTTAGTTGTAGACATAGTAAACAGGCAAGGACTCTCCTTGAATGTATAATTCGTTACTCGAAGAAAAGATGGCTGCTCAAGTTAAACAAACTTTAATTTAGACTAGACTAGTCGGTGTGTGTATTTTCCTTTCTCAGCTCACTCTGAGTTTTCGTTGGCTGTGGTAATTAAGCAAATGTAAATAGTTATATTGTAGGTATAACATAACTTTATTACTTTCCTGTCATTAAAATTTACTTGATTAACAACCAACAACCATTTTCCTAAACGGCGCAAATTAATCCAAAGCACATCTATTCATACGGTACAGTTCTCAAAATAAGCAACAATTCGTTGAAGATTTATATGAACGCTTGCGACGCAACGATTTTTAATTATTCCCAATTTATCTCATCCGGAGTGCCTATTAGTATCTCGATAGCTGTCTGTCAGTTTCTTTCAACGTCCTATTTAAAAGCACACTATTTATGGAAAATACCGAACCAAAATCTCTGAACGAAAAAGCGGGCCTCTCAATAAGAGTGTTCCTTATAATGTGAATGCAAAATTCGAGGATCGGGGTTCAAATTATTCTGGTCAAAAGTGTACAAAGACTGAATAGCTACCGCAAGGTTTGTTATTTTGTTGATGTGATGTCAGAAGAAGTGCAACGTACTGTAACACCAATGTATTTTTGTTTAGACGGGGAACTGTTAGAAGTTCAAGATCCGTTTCTTAGTAACGATTGTGCTGGAATTCTTAACAAAATAAACTCTTTTGATACAATGTTGTGATTTTCGAGACAGTACTGCGCCTAAAATTGCCAGATTTGTGTTCGAGTTTAATAACTTCGATAGAAAAAAAAGAATGCTGAAACAATCGTGAAAACACCAACGCGGAACTTTTAAGGCGGAGCGCGATAGAATCTAAGTGCTGAAGAAAGTTTAAAATCAAAGTTTTATTTACACTCGAACTGTGAAACGCTCTAGCACTTGGGCATTGTTTGCCGTTTAGTGAAACGGAAGAACTAGTTACGGGAAACTTTCACAGATTAGGAAAACTTGGTAAATTTTCAACTTTTGCTGGTACTTGAACACGAATTATTAATTCATAGTCTTAACTTTTTCTGCAAAAAGGAAAAAGTCAATCGTAGTATTGTTTCTTCTTGCTGTTCCTAAGCATTAGGTAATTTGGTTTGCGTCATCTATTATTGAATCCATTTAGAAGGTCCAACTGTCTTCAATGCGGTTATTGGGCCAATATTGTATTTAACCATCGGTTTGAGTGATAATAAGCACGCCAAAGGTTCGATTAAAGATTTTAATAGGCCTTTCGGAGTTTTAGTGCAATATTCTTTTATTTTTAACTGCGAAATGACCACTTTTTGTATTCTATCCTTCGTATGATATTGACATTGTTCGTAAACTAACTTGTCGGTTTATAGTAACAATACTCGTACAAACATTCAGAGGTATTCAAATAAAAACATAACAAGCGCCGAATTAAACCGAAACAATATGAAAACAACACAAACAAAACGGGACCGGAATGAAAATTTGCATAGAAAGCTGGTTTCACTCAGTCCAGTGGCAAAGTATAATTCTCCCCACGCTAATTAAATGATCCTCAACTGACCCAATGAGTGTACGGGATGGGGTCTGTAGCACGAGATGTTTTTTTTTTAATAATGTACCTACATTATTTTCACGCCCTCAAGCTTTATAAGCCGTAGAACCGATGAGCGTTGGGGTAAACGAGTTCTCGAGTGTAGATCGCGTCTCGGCAAACGGAGTGTAGGACGCCCTCAGGCAAGGTGGATTGATGATATGCGCAAGATGACTAGCGGAAGCTGGATGCGAGAAGCCGAAAACAGATCACAGTGGCGTGCAATTAGCGACCTATGTCCAGCAGTGGACAAATATGGGCTGATGATGATGATGAGGTTATTTTTGTGTGGTCTGATAACTTCACAGTACGCTATTTCATAAAATTGTATTTGTATTTTATTCACTCAGTCAGTGCAAGTTAACAGAGAATTGTTTTTGTATTTTTTTTAAACACAGTGAACAATCGTTTGACCACCATCCTGCGTGATGTTAAGCAGCGATGTGGTCTACGATGGAGCACACTTGTTCATTAGGTACCTATTTACCCGTGATTTCATCAAATAAATGAGCTGGTGCTGATATTTTTTTTTGATGTGTTGTAATGTTTTAATAATCACTATTAACTGTATTTTATATTTGCATTTTTCATTGTTTCAGGTAATGTATACCATCCAGTTTGTCTACATTTACAAAAAGTATCCTACCTACGTGTCTGTAGGCAAAATTGCTTTCATTGTAGCAAATATCCGATAAGAAAAAAAATATGGTTGATGAAGATTAAGTAGAGACTAAACTAATAACAAGTTTATTCATTGAGTTCCGTATTGTAGTAAAAATACTTTGATAAAATATCAAAAATCCGGTCCAGACAGACAAGGTTAGGTTAAATCCCGCTACCTCTAAAATATTCAGTAAGTACTTATATTACAGAAACTTGGGGTCAGATCGTTGTCTAAAATACTCCGAAATATTTTATACCATTATCTTAAAACTGGTAATCTGTGGTTCACTTTTTCACATTTGTATTAAATAGTCTATCTCCATTTTGCCATAACTTTATTTTTTTATAAAAAAATACAACACACATGTTATAATAAACAATAAAGTAATAATAATAGACTTAAATATTATAATGAACATCTAGACTACTATATAATATATGCCTGTAAGATAAAAATAAATGTCGTGTCGGTAAGCTGAAGCGTTCTAATCTATAAATAAAATTGTGTATTTAGATTTTTTAAAATCGTCATAAGGATTCCAAATGAATTCAGTTCATTAACATTAACCTACTCTTTTTCTAAACTGTTAAATTTGAATGTGTTCTAAAGTTGAAATACAAAAATAAGAGCGGTCTAGAATACGACTCTCCACTTCCCATGATCCTGTGGCGCACCACTTCCGCTGCGTACTTTCACAGGAGCTACTAAAACACTTTTTAAAGTTATGCATGATCATACATAAAACAAACAGTACATGTTGACTTTAGCCTCCTCTGTTTTTTATCGGTCAAAAATATGATCGTCCTTACACATACTTCTAACATCACGTTCCTTTAGATTTATTGGTATACGTATTACATAAATGCTAGTACATAAATTCGCATTCGGAAGTTTAAAATCCCTATCCAAAGTGGAAATAAATAACCTTTTTTAACATAAATCTGTTCTGACAATGAGTTTCCTAAAAAAAACAATGTATCAAAGATTTTTGAAAACGAAAGAGATACATTAATGTATGATCCTTCATCGTCTCACTAGCTCTTTCGTAGATTTTTTTTTAAAGTAAACCACTCATTGAGTTTCCATGTTAATAATTTCACTAAGTCAAGGCAATCACTGACATAGTAATAAAACCCGTACCTTTAAATTGATATTAATGTAAATAAATAGCTATATAAAACAACAGTACAACTCTTTATGAGTTCAAAGAGCGCTTACACATTTACCAGAACCATCAGTTGCCGTCTATGTCGGGAGAAAATTCACCAGCAAAAGGAACCTAAGTGCCTCCAGACAGGTAGTGCTTCAAGCTTTATGCACTGAAAACCTGATGTCATCCTCCTTCCAAGTCGGTATTTACTCTAGAATATTCAAACACTATTTCTCGCTATGCGGTATTTTCTTTACTCTCTGTCCCTTTTTCTCTCGGAACTGAAAGTAGAGATGGATTCAGAGTCTCAACACTTTGTATAATTGTAGAGTTTATGTAAAGACGTTTCCGAGTCAATTGGCAATTTTCATTCCATTAAACATTAAGAACGTGAAGCAGTGCTTAATTTCGTAGTAGCTCGTCGTCGTTTGTGTTGAGTAATTTTACTATAATGGACCAAGTATTTATTCAGCTCACAAAAAGTAGTTCTTAAGTTTTTTTTTATACATCCTTTGTTAAGACCACTATTGCACAGTGCAATACTATCCAATAAATGAGGTTCAATTTTGACAAAAGATTCCATTGCATCGTCCGTTAATGGGTTTTGTAGATATAGAAAGATGCTCTCGATAAATCCGCTCGCAGGATTCAAAGCTTATAATCGGAAATACAATCACTTAAACGCTGCTGGCTGGTAAGAAAAGTTAATCAAAAGCACGCTCACAATAGAAGAAGAAAACGATAAGGACTTTTTTCTTTTTTCACTGGACCTTCGTAAATGGAACTGGATCTGTGTAAAACCTCATTTTTCTGTTAAGGAATTGAAATTGAAATCAGCTTGAGGCAAGTGACTATTCTTTTAACCCAGTAAGAGAAATCCCGGACTGTTCGTGATTCGGTATTCATCAAGGATTTGTTTGAAGCGAAGCAGATTTTATTTATTGCGGTGACCTAGGTTTTAATCAATAAGTAAGTACAGCTTATGAATTCATGAATTAATTTAGTTGTTGTATACCGTAAAAATGGGCAAGAATTCAGTGCCACCCTTGTCCTGTCACCGCATTGTCAAAGACGGACTTTGGGTGTGTTCCATTTAATTAAACAGCGCGTTGTGGAAGCGATTGTATCGTACTCTACGTGTACATTCATCGCTAAATACTTCAACACTCTTTGATATCCTGAACTGGACATCGTAGTGAAATCCACCTAACTGGAGTTCAGTTAGGAATGAAGTGGTGATGGCTGACTTTCCAATTTGGCTAAACGAGTGACAAGTCGGTGTTGCCAGCGCCGATAAATCAATCAGCGACTAACAGCGGAACCTGTTAATCCTGTAGCGGCGATGGGTGACGTCGGGGCACGTCGGTGGCAGGAAGCCGAGGACCAAAAAGCTGCACTTGACCGGTGATTTTAAGGGTTGGGACATTCGATCTGTATTGATAGAATGGCTACACGCCGGCGAGTAGCACTTGAGCTTAATTGCTTCTGCAATAAATACGGCAAATCAGTGTATACTCTGCCTATATTGAATAAAATAAACAAATCTGACTAAAACTGTTCAATAACACTGCGTACATTTCTCATTCGCGGCACTCAATAAATCATAACAATGTATTCCCGCTGTAGCGACGCAGTTACACGACTATAAAATTGTTTCGGCGAAAAACTCTATTATTCACTATTACAGCCTGTTTAAAAATGTAAACAAGCTGTATTATGGCGGAATTTATAGCTTATTTCGCTCAAGCTGCCGTGGATCGGCCATTTTTAAACTGGCCCTTTATTTATGCGTCGCTTCCGCGGCCCGGACTTTGACAAATGCCATGCGATTTTTGTATCCGTTCGCAGTTACCGTGCTCATGTCTGCACTCTAGTGCCGTGTACGAAGGGCGGCGGGTGGTTGGTCGAAACGTCAATATATCTATATCAGTACAAAATTCATTTGTTTTCATGGAGAATATCACATCAAACAAGTTTAGTAATAGGCTCGTAAAGTTGGTGCTGATTAAGACATAACTGCTCTTTGTTCTATATATAGTCTGATTATACAGTCATGTTTGGCCTTACATTGGTTATCTTTAATTCTAATCAAACTTGATCATTCTTTCTTTCAGCCTGGTAGGTACAGTTAATGGAGCGTAAGTAGGTAAATTGTGGCTTATTGGAATTTTGGAAGTAATGCTTACATATACTGCGTTTAAAAGGACCCCGAGCAATGGTCATAGAAACGTCGTTGGGGTCTTGTTGTAAAAGTTGTTCATTTTGACGAGTCCAACAACGTTTCTAAGACCATTGCTCGGGGTATTTTTACTCTCTGTATGTATTAGGAATTGTGATCTGTGGTTTTTTGTTTCTTTACTTAAGTTGCATTTTTAGGCTAATGACCCACCAGCATTACCAGAAATTTCTCTAACTAAGCTCCAAGTGTTAGACTGAAAGGCCGTTGCCTAGATGACACTGCGTCTCCAAAGGATTAATATAGCCCTTCTTATATTTAAATTACTCCTTCTACTTATGATTTCCTGTCTACAATTCTAAACAACAATTACGTTTTCCTTAAAAACAAATTTACTCTAATAAATAAGAACCACCATGATAATAAACGTCCCCCATAAAGTAAAATGAAGAGTGGCAAAGGAGAGGAAACAATTTAAAACTGTATTTACTTTAACCCTTGGCCGTTAGTAAAGCTAGCTACTCAACCACTCAAAATACTCAGTGAAAAAAAAAATAAACAAACACGGGAAAGCAATAAGTAAACAAAAATTTTCCCCAACAAAGCACCTCCGCATCGTTTTGCGAGAAAAAAAAGGAATCGGGATTCCGTTCTGGACTTTTCTCGTGAAAAAAAAACCGTGTTATTTCAGCGCAGTTCGTTATTGCATTTGGAGAAAGGGTGCAGGGATACAATCTCGCCCCCCACCATGAATACCTAATGGGGTATAATATTAAAAATTATAATTTAAAGTTCTTCTTGCATTGTCGCCGGGCGCGGCGAGGTGTCATACTTAGCATTTTAATTAAAACTTCGGTTTCATTACGGACGTGATAATTTTATTAGTTCGTATCTCGGACGGCAGATGGCTTAGACTTTGATTCAGCGAGTTCCGTCTTGCTTGCACGTTAACAATCTATATATTATTGTACAGTACAGTCTGAAGGTCTTTATGTCACGGGTTAATAGGTACCTAATGAACAAGTGTGCTGCGTCGTGGACCATATACCTGCTTAACATCAGGCAGGATGGTGGTCAAACGCTTGTTCACTGTTTGAAAAAATGTAAAGGAATGATTCGTTTTTGTACGATTGTAAGCGACACTCTCAGAAAATACTCAACTGATTTTCATATTTTTTTACTGGAGGATAGTTTATTTTTTGTTATATAATGACATAATATGCAGGTTTCTACATACAAGAAACCAAGGACCGTATTCCGAAGCAATGAACTTTACTGCAGTGTTCCTATCCGAAAAACGCAAATGAATTCGCGAAACGTCTACTACAATCTAATAAGTATAAAAAAATGGTCTCACGGTTTTTCTATTCCTTCGAAATTGCTCTGCCACTTATTTACCTCCGCTTGCAATGGTGAAGACAATGTTATAATTTTTGGTGTTCATGAGGAAATCCTCATGTACACCTCACCACAACAAACTCCGTGGACTCTTATCGGCTAAAACCCTATGTTTGAGGTGATGTCTCAGAGATAAATTTTAGCCGGGGTTTAGATGGCCAAATATTAAGTGACAGGTGACCAGCTAATCGAAAATAATCTTTTTACACCTTCTCTTAGGTCGCCATTTAAGCTGTGAATTGGATGTATCTAAGAGGTATTTAAGAGATTTGCCATTGTATATGACGTAACGGCGTCTCCGTAAAATATTTGTATACTTATGACTAGCGGACTAGATAACCTGATTTCAAATTAATTTAAATTCAAACAAAAAAATTAATTCGCGCGCAATTTTCTAAGTAGTTTCTTTCTTAAAACCCTTTCCTGACAGTTGCAACAATAACAACCTTAAAGCAAGTGCCTCTGCCTATCCCGCTTTGGGATTGAAAGGCGTGAAGTGTAAGTGATATACATGATTCAGAAATATCCTTTTAATAAGAAGTCCACTGTTTCGTAGCCCCGGTATGTACATTAGTGTACCCCTGTACAGATATGAAGATATTTTCCAAAATTTCTTCAAGACAAAAGTCGTCTCGCGTCTTCTGCTCGGTTCCTACATGACTAAAGTTTTGGAAGGGTGAAAGAGGATGTTATAAAATTGCATTTGTCAAAGTTGCGTTCACAAAGCATAAGTTCTGCTTTGGTGGGCGTGATATTCACGAGACGCAAAAGGTTTCAGAAAATCTCTTGTTATCTATTTAGTACAATGTCAAAAGTTGTTCTTGTTTCGTGCTGGTCTGGGGCGTAAAAATAACGGAACTATTCCAACGTACGGTATATGGTACGGTAGATGGTTTGGTTTGAATTTCGTTCCAAAGGATATTAACTCTTTCCCGGACAGTAAACGGCTATAGGCGTCATAACAATAAAAAATCGATTGTGTTTATTTTACTGTCCGCCAATGTGTTGAGGGTTCTCACAGCGACGACCTTCTGTAGATCGTCAGAACTCTGCGGTTTCGCCGATAAACTTAATTTTTCTGCTTCTTGGTGTAAAAAAACATCTTATAGGTACCTACATACTAGATGAGGCACGAGTTTATGTATTTACCAACGTGTATGGTTTTCACAGTGGCCATCTTCAGCCCACTGCTGGACAAGGAGGTCTGTGTATTAAAAGCCAAAATAATTTTAAAAATCGTAAATTTTAAGCAAATGTTATGCTGCTTCATTTCATGATCTTGTTCTCTCTTCCCCTCGTTCACGCAGCAGTGAGCTTTGATCTCTGAACCTAAAGCGAAATATTTTTAATCTGATGCTCTCGCCATTTTTTATTTTACAACGTGAATGTAACTGTCATTCCTAGCTGTAGGTAGATAAGAATGACAGCGACAGCAGAAAGCCAGTATTCCACTGGCAGCGATAGAAGATGCTCAAACATTTTTGCTGTGGATAACGCCTTACGACACTTATTTAGCTTTCTGTTATAACAGAAAGCGATGCTGAAGCTAATTAATGACTTTCTCCTCAACTTATCCGTAAAATAATCCAGAATGTATTGACACAGACACTGGCGCATAACACGGTATATAATGTGAATTATATTTAATGCTAGTAAAGAGAGTATAATATAGTGTATAATATCATCACCCTTTGACATTAACCACTGAAGAGACAACATTATTCACTTGTTTTAACTATATCTGCGCTATATCATTATCATTCTCATGAAACACGACAGAAATATATCGATATATTTACTCGCTCGGCATGGACCGCATCCCTAGTCTGCTCAGTGGCTGCGTTGAGCCTCGCGGCTAGAGAGAGTGATGCACTTAAAATTTTATCGAGTTCCCGTGTCCTGACGCCTGCCGCCACTGCCGCCTCCGCCGCCACCGCCGCCGCCTCGCCCCAAACAAAGTTTATCCCATTAAAAACCGCTTCCGAAAACACTTCGCAATTCGTCACGCCAGCATACTACTAATGGTAAAAATTGGACAAATAATTCAATTTATTTATGGCAACTCGCTGGCGCTGATTGACAGGTAAGGGCAATGGAAAGTGTTAATGATATATTATAAAATGTTTAATGGGTTTTGCGTCGTCGACGCTGAATGTTTATATTAAAAAATGTTAAATGTTATACCCTGTTGGTTTAATAAAGTAATTTACTTTGATTAGTAGGTGTACTGCATTGTGTGTATCTACTGGCATAGTTATGCGGATACACTCAACCAGATAAAAAAGAAGTTCATAACATGCGTGTTGTGTCCCCGAAATTAGTGTAAACAACAACAAAAAGTGGTCCATACTTATCTTCACTCACAACATAATTTACAACACCCATAAATTCTGATCAGACACCGATGCCATGTAAAAATCACAGGTATGAAGGTACTCGCGGCTGACACAGCGTGCAATTAACCGACATTGTTCACTATAAATCCTTATTTGTCCGTCTGGTAGGACTACCCTCAGTTGGCTACCGGGCCGCCGCCGCCGCCGTCAGTCTGCCGCTGCTGCGTTTTGTTTTCACAAAACGTCAGTCAGCGTTCATTAACACAATGCGAGCGGAAACGAAACGCGTCATGTGAAGAGTTTTTTTTAAAGGCAATTTAAAATCAGCACGCAAAATTGGATCTTTACTATCGTCTGGTTTTTGCGCGAAATATGACGTTAAGGATAGGTAGTCGAGTTATTTTCGAAAGACGAATAGATAATAAAATAGGTACTTTTCTTAAAAAGTTTCTTTATTTACTACTGTACTTTAGCTATTGCTTGGTGTTATATATGTTTTTTCGATCCCGTGGGAATTTCGGGATAAAAATAATCTATGTCACCCGGAGATTGTGTAGCTTCCTGGCAGTGAAGGATTTTTTCAATCGGTTGATGGAAACACAACCAAATCTTTCCTTTACTATATTATTTATAGGTTTACGTTTAAGATAATTAATTTAAAATATTACCAACACTGCTTTCATATTAAAATTTTGCTTAATTCGATTAGGGGAAGATGCATACCCGTATTCTGAAACTTCCCTCAAGCACAGTTGTTTCATGATGCTCAAGTAACGTTTGTCTTGCTCTAATTGTCTATATGTACAAGATACACTTTTCTCAATTGATGAGTACAGAATCCGAGCTAAGATTACACTAATTGGTCTGAAAACATGCCATTAAATGCAAGCGTACAAGGACATTATTTCCCTATGGTGCCACAAGGATATTTTGGAGCGTTGCTATAAAGTATGGAACGCAATTTAAGCCAATGAATGACAACGTTCAATATTATAACCAGAATAAGCATATACAATGTCACTAAAACAATACACGAAATATAGGAAATACGAGAATAGCAAGAAATCACTTGGAATATTCAGCACTTACACCTACGCGCCAAAAAATACTTATTGAATATGTCAATCAGTCAGTAATTGACTGTAGGTACGAGTGTTTGATACTAAATGAATAAAATAATGTATCTAAATCAGTGTGTAAAAATGTCCCAGACCATTACTAACTCTAATCAAGTACATAACCAACCGTAACAAATTACTAAAAAGAGCCATAAAATAAATAGAAAACATCCATTGTACGTATTTCTGTGGCTTAATATTGTTATTCATTTTTATTTGTAACAACAATGTTAGACAACGTTGAAACTACACTAGCGTACACACAACACTTACATAGTTGGTAAATTTTTAACTTATTATCATTCATAAAATAAGCTCAGTCAGATTTTACGAGTGTTATTTTACGAGCATGTCCCTACATTGTGTTATAAGTATAAGAACTCATTATTTTTTACTGCCTAATTATTTATTTTTATTACTGTAGTGTTCCTTCCTTTGTTTGCGGTACGTATTTTTGAATTGTTACTTTATTGTCATTGAAAACGTTTGAGCGTGTTCTGCTTTATGGGATCGGCAGGGAATTGTATTTAGAGAGCAATCGGTCGTTATTCGTACCTACTAGTTTATTCATTTCATGCGGCCTCGTAAAGTTTATATCTAACATATGACAGGACCGTTGGTGTAGTGGTCAGAATATCTGCCTCTATTCCGTATGACCGTGGTTTCGAATCCCACCGCTGACAGGTTTTTAGATTTTATGTTCTTGTTGGATGTGTCTAGGTGTTTTATTTATATATGTATTTATGTCAGGCATTGTCTGGATTTCATAACACAAGTGCTTTAGGTACTTAACATGGGATGACGGCAATGTGTGTGCTATTGTTACATATTTTATTTATTTACATCAATGAGAAATTTATTGGTGCGTAAAACCCTAAACCTAAAACCCTAAACCTAAGCCTAAAACCAAAACCACGATACTTTTTGTTCGTCGGTATTTTTTTTTTATATTCGTACGAAATTATTCTACTATGGGCTTATCGCGAATGGCCACATGGTAAACTGAAATCGATCGATCAGCTTCATAAACACCTCCCATCCTGGCTAACAGCTGCTAACAATAGAAACTTGACAAATAGAGTACCTACAACAAATGCGAAAATTTGTGAAACGGGAGTGCGAATATGTCATTCTTTCAAGGCAACACTACTGATGTGTTGTTTGTTGCCACGAAGCTATAATGTTGACAAACAATAACATACTTCAACTATAGCTTCGCACCCCATAGTATCGCGACCTTTATAACCCTGTGACATGACATTGGTACAGTCAGCCAATAAAGTTGATAGACCACTTTGGTGACACATCCTGTGTCACTAAGGTAGAGTTACTGTTGTTACATTGTGATAAGTAATAAATTAACCTTTAGCCAAATATACTCACACAGATCGACTTAGCAGTTAGGAATGCCACTGTGGAGCGAGCAAAGTGCAGTGCTCTATTATCAAGAATGCTTAAACGATTTTATATGACAACAATTTTTGCAAAAAATACGTGTTCTGGAGCATCATTTCTAACCTGCAGATCGATCTACGTGTGCAAACCTGGCTTATGTTTTACGACAGTAATACATCGATTATACAACTAGTCGACTCTACATCTTACTTCTTACTAATATTATAAATGGGAAAGTGAGTTTGTTTGTTTGTTCCGTTTTCACGCCGTAACAACTGAACCGATTGCTTTGAAATTTTGCAGACGTATAGGTAGAAGTCCGATTTAAATAATACGGTACTTTTTATCCCAGAAAAAAATATATTCCCGAGGGAAAACAAAAATATTCCTTTATACCGCAATATAACCGAAGTCCTCGCGGCGAAGCTGCGGGCGGAAATCTAGTTCTACATATAATAATAAAAATAAATAAATAAAAAAAAACTCTCAAAAATGCTCATTTGTAGTTCACTTTCATTCACTAACGCCCGTCACTGGGCGACGACAAGCAGCATTATGCTTTAACTAGAATATGTACTGCCAGAACAGTTTCGCTGTCATACGGTGTCTAGAATTGTTGTACGGTCGATGCATTACTGTAAATAAAAA